>CAUDMG010000461.1:0-36798 GCA_958450375.1 Homarus gammarus
TGAGCCGTGTCCATCACAACCAGACAATTATCCCCGTCCACCAGATCTTCCCTTTAACAAATCAGGCCGCACCTCGATTATGCGGTTCAGTTCTGGTGCCCCTATTATAGAATGGATATAAATTCACTAGAGTCGGTGCAGCGAAGAATGACAAAAATGATTCCGGGACTTAGAAACCTTCCATATCAGGATAGGTTAAAGAAACTAAACTTGCATTCCCTAGAAAGACGAAGAGTGCGGGGAGATATGATAGAAGTATTTAAGTGGGTGAAAGGAATCAATAAAGGGGATATAGATAAAGTTCTTATAATATCCGAGCAGGATAGGACTCGGAGCAACGGATTCAAGTTGGATAAGTTTAGGTTTAGGAGGGAGATAGGAAGAAACTGGTTCACAAATAGGGTGGTGGACGAGTGGAACAAGCTTAGCAACTTTGTAGTAAGTGCGGGAACTCTGGAAAGTTTCAAAAGGAGGCTAGATAGATTCATGGATGATAAAGAGTGGTAGTAACTCTCGACAGGAGCTGCCATGCAGAGGCCAACCGGCCTATTGCAGACTCCTTATTTTCTTATGTTCTTATGTTCTTAAATCCTCAACATAAAAGACAAATTCACCTCCATGTGTTAAAATCTTACTACACTACATTACCGTCACCACTATACCAAACCTGTGTAATATTAACACACTAATACACTATTAAGACATCACCAAATCAATCAATAAACAGTACATCTTCCTTTACACTTGATTAGAAAGAAAAACAAGAAAATATGCCCAGAATCTCAATTTCATTCACTAACATTACGAAAAATTACAAGAGTTAAGAGTCAAAGCAAGATATGTACTGTACGCAATGTTGATGTTATTTTGTTCGCCATCATTGTGTCCTAAAGTTAATCTGTTTTGTGAAGTAAATCCTCGGACTTGGGAACAAATCATCATGTGTACCTTTGAGTATTAAGGTCTTGATCCATTTCCTTGATGTCTACCGTTTGGAACAGGTAACACCACCACAATTGTTTTCACCAAGACGAAAACGGACGAAAAAAAAAGCTTCTACAAATATCAAGTATTAATTTTCCCTCTTTACAGGATCTAATACTCTTGGAAATGTGTTTAAATTAATCTGATTTGCTTTCATATATTATCGATCCTTTATAAGAGGACTCGTGGAGCCCCCGAGCCTAGCCGGCCATTTTGTTTACATTTTTCGGTCGCTTTAAAATACCATTAAAACAATATTGAGTATAAACATTTGGCTCAACTGATGATCTCAAACATGTCCCAACATTTTTTTGCCTCAACTCCACATTCTGTAACTCATTTAGGTAGATGTCCCTCACTACACATACACTGGACTATGTGTAATGTTGCAGCTGATGTGTTATCAAGATATTGCACATTATAAGTTCATGTGTGGTCATTATTATATCAAACGGAGGAATTTTAAAGACCTATTACACCACCTGTATCATTAGTTGTCGCCAGGTGAAGGAATGTTTAGGTAGATTATATTTTATTGACTGTAATTAAAGTTTCAATACCTAAGACGTTCCACTATAAGAGTCTTTCAACCTCAGGTAAGGTCTTAAGACTTTCTACTCTAGGTCTTACACCCTCGAGTAGCTGTATCGTCCACATAGGTAATTACTCCACAAGGAACTACAAGTTACACCTTGATGTAATACTTCGTTTACTGCCAAACTTTATAGGGAAATATTTTTTCACAAAGAATTTCAAGTTACAATTTCACATAATAAGTCACATTACAAACGTTCCTTCGGCTTACAGTTAAACTTTGCAATGTCAAGATATTTTTTTCACTGCAGAGGAAAGTATCCGTCATCATCATCACCACACACACACACACACAAAGACAAAACTCCTGTATCCAGATTCTCAAAAGTTTATAAATTAAATTCTTCCCTAAAATTAAACGGACAATACATCTATTTATCATAGAGTATGTGAACAATATCGACGCCATATTGGTTACCATCTTTGAGTCATATAATTAGTTAGCTACATAGTGTTAATTATTTAGTTAAATAGGAAAAAATAATCTACTAGCGTGTGTTGTGACCAAAATAAATCAACATTGTATTTACTTTCTCCTCCAGGGGGCACTAAGTCTAGAAAAATGACACAATTGACATCTACATAAAGTGACTGACCAAGGGTAGATATTGGCTACCTTTTGTGTTACTTTGAGGTCGTAAGAACACACAGAGCTGCTCTTAAGGATGTTTACCACAATACACCTCAACCAGTTTCTCATTCACTAAGGTCAAACAATAAATCTGGTTCACAAGATACACCGTAAATTTTATTAGAATACAATAATCAATTACTGTATTATTGTATTGAGGCGAATAGTCTTATGGTGTTAAGATGTGTTCTTAAGCCACTAAGGTAAACAAAAGGTATTCAATATCTGCCTTGGTTGACGATGATCTGTAGACGTTAGCAAGTCCTCCTCCTCCTGCTCTCGAGTAAGGTAAGGAAGGCTTCACCTGACCAAAATTGTTAATTAAGATAGATTACCTGAAGATTAACCCTCCCAGCATATTTCAACTTATGATTAACCTAACGCTACCTGGGAAGTTAAGTTAGGTTAGATTAAGTTAGGTTAGGTTAGGTTAGGGTAGGTCAGGTCAGGTCAGGCAGTGCCAGTGTAGTTAATCTTGAGGTTAAATAAACTAGAGGCTAATCTTCACATGAGCCACTAAGACACTTTGACGGAGGCGGTTACGTACAACAGGAAAGCTCTGATAACATATAATGTACAGTATATACCGTTTAAGTTGCGTCAGCAGCTCTATACACCACTTATTGACTTACTCATTCACTGCCGTAGAAATATTTACTTCTCTAACAGGTTTCTATATGGTTCCCAGTCATTATAATACGACCTTGTAAAATCAAATGATCTAAATTAAACTAAACTTATCCAAATTAAACTTATTAGCTAACAAATCCTTCTAAAACACGATATATGCAAATCAAAAGTTCTAAATTTAACTTAACTTATCGTAATATAACTATTATAACTAAACCATTTTAATTAAACCTAACCTAAACATCTCAAGTGCCACAAACAGAAGGAAAAAACACCTTTAATATTATCGTGAAAGAGGCCCCTGTAACCCACTAACTCCAGGTAATGCATCTATATCAATCTACCTGCGTCGGAAGCTCTATACGTGACTATGATCGTTACCCACTGCTGGAGAACATTTGTACTTCTATAATTACCCCTGGAGAAACAATGCACCAATTTACGATTTATTTATTTTATTTTTCATTTGTTTTTTATTCTTGGTCCATACAGTAAACACCGCCCGCTTGTGAGTCCCGTCAGCCATATTGTTCTAACTTTCGGGGATTCTAAAATAAGCTATAAATAAATAAATAAATAAAACAAGCATCTTTTGTTTTTCTAACCCATGAGCTGTGAGTCTTCATTATATACTTCAACATTACTGTAAACTAAGGCTAGAGAGGGTGTGTACAGTACTAGTGGAGCCAAGACGAGAAGGTATTTCAAATCCATAAAGGGTTTTACAAGTGGAGAGTCTTACAAGTGGAGGGTCTTACAGGTGGAGGGTCTTACAAGTGGAGGGTCTTACAGGTGGAGGGTCTTACAAGTGGAGGGTCTTACAGGTGGAGGATTTTAATAAGGATAAATACAGCAAGTCTTACAGTTGAATCAGCCAAGTCGAGGAAAACTCTTAAGAGTCATGTAACTTCTACCTGGTGTTACCTGTAATCAAGCTAAGGTATATGTAAGAAGAATATTATCTCGTTACTATCCATTCCTCTTCCACTATCCTGCGAGGTGGTGTATTAATAGGCACAGATACTCATGATAAAGAAGGAATAAAGAGAAAGACACAAGATACATATAAAATGCGACAGAATATACCCACACATGCGTAATCCTAACCCATCCCAACCCAACCCAACCCTATCCTACCCTCAGCTTCACCACAGTACACAAAGTCATTCTTGGTATCAGAGTGACGCATAAACACCCTGTATCGCCTAAGACACATTTGAATCGGATGGTTCGTTGACTGTTTTATTTCGGTATAAACCAGTGAAGCAATTAGTTCGTGGGAAAAGTGAGTCAAAATACTTCACATCAGCTTCGTTTACGACCTCTAGCTGATATTTACTTCTGTTGTCTATATCAATCACATTTTATAATGAAAACAAAAATATGGTTAGTTACTTAAAAATGAAAAAAAATCATACTTAGATACTTATGAGTGAGGAAAAAAGATACTTAAGATACTTTAAAATGAAAACTCTCTTTGATACTTAAATTAGGACAAAATAAACGGACATAAAGATTTAACTATGAGCGGTGGATATTACGACATGTACCGGCTATCAATACAGAGGCGCTATTTAGCCGTGAAGTTCTCTCAGAAACCCAACAAGACAATATGTGGTCACGTAAAAATTTCAGGTTAATTTTTAACACCATCCGTCATTTTAAACCTTGGCACCTGTAGATTAAGAAAATATATGGTGATATTTTTTCTGATGGGATAAAGGTCGTATTTGTCCAGAGAAGTAAAAGAGGAAAAAAATCACTTGAGAGGCATGACGCACAGAGTGTCTTAAGGTGATAAAAGATCATATACTACCATTTGGGTTTTCAAATTAAGTTCATTACATAAAATATCAAACTCATAAAGATTACAAAAGAACAGAACACCATGAGCTCTCTACAGCTATTGTCAACCGTCAATATGCTGATGTACAGAAGCTACACAATGTTATTGGTGACTGTAATCCCAGGAAAATGATGCTCTTTTAAACTTGGTAACTGGAGCTGTAATGCCAGAAAATGCCAAATATGACAATCTATGTGCATATGAAGTTGGAAGACAAAATTATGAAAATTTTGTCAGGAACGTATTGTTGGTCCATTGAGCATCTGGGAAAAGATGTCCAAGGTTAATCTTCTGTCGTGGACAGCAGCAAATAAGACTTCAACCATCAAATTGCTATCACAAGTTATAGAACTTCAGCAGGACATACAGTATATGCATCACAGAAGGGCAGCACTGTACATATCAAGTCACCAGACACTGATGTGTTTGGCATATTAAAGCAGCCTCAACTTGGAGAAAATATAAGTATGATAACAGGAACTGGTGAGCGACGACACATTGGGCAGAGAGCCTTACAGGTTTCCATGCCTTCACAGGATCTGACTGCATTGGAAAATTTGTTGGCAAAGGAAAGAAAGCATGTTGGAGCACTTTGATGAAATCTAACACAAAAGTCCTAGATGCATTCAAGATGCTGAGTAGACCAAATGCCCTCCAGCAGACATGTATATTGGTCTAGAGGAATTTGTATTTAAGCTCTACTGTCCACGAATGACTTTCAGTAAACTGTCAAACTTAGATGGCATCTCTTCAAGAAAACGCAGGCAGAAGCTGGAGAACTACCAGCGACTGCAGCAACTCTAAAGTATCATATATTGAGAGGAAGGTATCAAGCTCTTCTGTGGTCTTGTGATGCAGACAGTGAAATGCTTTCACAATTAGAGCATGGCTGGAAGATTGACAATGACTGTTTCATACTAGTAATATCAGACCAACCACCAGCTCCAGAAGCAATCACAGAACTTGTTAAATGTGGATGTGGCGTCAGGAAATGTGGATCATTGTCATGTTCATACAGAAAGAATCAGAAAGAATAGCATGACATGCACCGAGATGTGTAACTGTCAAGCAGATGATGAGAAATGCCTAAACAAGGTGAAGGAATCGGTTGTACACAGAAGACTCTGATGACGAGGACTGAAGCAATGTCGTAAATAATAACTTGTGACTTGTATACACATGATGTATAACACTACAAACTTTTAATAAATATAAAACGGTGGTTCTAAGCTTTTCAGATAATGGTAATATGTATATGTTTAATTTCCAGTATTTGTCTTTAGCAAATAATTTTACTTGCTGCAATCTCTTCTTTGCCAGAGACAGGATGGCATATATGAGCAGCCATGTTTGTAACACACTTAAGATATTATAACAGCATTCATAATATATTATGTTAAATTGTAATCATATAATACTACATGTTCATAGGTTATTAGTCATGTCTTAAGTTACTTAGGACTTAATGGTAATACGTCTGTGGTTCATTACACCGCTCTTTGATAAAACTTCTTTAATGGCATAAAACTTATAATAATCCGTTCAGAAAAAATGACACCACAGTTCCTTAACATAGTTTATAAGGATTATTATGATGTATGGTGTCAAAAATTAACATGAAATTTTTACGGGATTACTTAAGCTCCTACACTAAAACCTGCCGACCTAACCTAACCTTTTTTACCCACCTCCACCTACTAACCTAACCTGACATAATCTAACCTAACCTGACATAATCTAACCTAACCTGACATAATCTAACCTAACCTCCCTGTCTGACATAAGCTAACCTAATCAAACCAAACTTTCCCACCTACCGACCGTAACCTATCTACTTATTACCTACCTAACCTAACTTAACCCAACCTGACGTAATCTAACCTAACCTATTGAAACTTAACTTAACCACCTACCTCATCTAACACCACTTTGTAATCTCTTTGCGCTACCGCTCACAGGATGAGTATGGGGGGCACAATAAACTAGCCTCTAAGTGGCAAAAATAACAAAAGTAACCTAACTTAACCCAACCTGACTTAGCCTAACCTGATCTGATCTATCCAACTTAAACATCTTAGAATATATAATAAAGCCGCTAGGTTAATTTAGGCTAAATATGGTTGATTCATATTTTGTTTTGACAGAAATTCCCGGCAAAATAACGTATCTATATTGAGGACCACCGCCATGTTGGTTCCACGTTAACAAGACACGGATACACTACAGAATAACCCGCGTTCGTTTAACCTCAATTACTACAGTTTACTTTAAATTCTTACTTCACAATCTTCACTACATCTCACTTCATAATCTTCACCACATCTCACTTCACAATCTTCACTCCATCTCACTTCACAATCTTCACTACATCTCACTTCACAATCTTCACTACATCTCACTTCACAATCTTCACTACATCTCACTTCACAATCTTCACTACATCTCATTTCACAATCTTCACCACATCTCACTTCACAATCTTCACTGCGTCTCACTTCAAAATCTTCACCATCCTTCATCACTACATATAACAACATCCATCATCACTACTTATAGCACCATCCATCATCATCACTACATATAACATTATCCATCATCACTACATATAACATGATCCATCATCACTTCATATAACACCATCCACCATCACTACATATAGAACCATCCATCACGACATATAACATCATCCATCATCACTACATATAACACCATCCAACATCACTACATATAACACCATCCAACATCACTACATATAACACCACCCATCATCACTACATATAACTCCATCCATCATCACTACATATGACACCATCCAGCATCACTACATATAACACCACCCATCATCACTACATATAACATCATGCATCATCACTACATATAACACCATCCATCATCACTACATATAAAACCAACCTATCATCACTACATATAATATCATCCATCATCACTACATATAACACCATCCAACATCACTACATATTGAACCATCCTATCATCACTACATATAATATCATCCATCATCACTACATATAACACCATCCAACATCACTACATATAACACCACCCATCATCACTACATATAACATCATCCATCATCACTACATATAACTATCCATCATCACTACATATAACACCATCCAGCATCACTACATATAACACCAACCATCATCACTACATATATCATCATGCATCATCACTATATATAACACCATCCACCATCACTACATATATTACCCTCCTATCATCACTACATATAACACCATCCATCATTACTACATATAACGCTATCCTTCATCACTACATATAACACCATCCTATCATCACTACATATAACACCATCCATCATCACTACAACACCATCCTCATCACTATAGTGATAAACAGAGTTTCATTTTGTTGTCAATTTCTTTAAATTCCAACCTTATTAAACCGTAATTCTTTCTGTATGGTCAAATTTTGATTTGACCTCAGTGAGAGAGCTGTTAGTGCCAGTATATCACAATGGTGTTCCGACGCACTGTATCGAAGGTCTCAAAGGTTGAGGTGAAGCCTTGCCAGGTGAAGGAGAAGGGCCCCCGATCTAACAAACTGCAGACCACAAAACACACTAAGACCCAAAACAACAAGAAAACCCAGAACAACAAGAAGAAGGAAACTACCACTTTCTGCCATGTACAAAAGGACCAGTACCTGCCATGGGGAGACTACATCTTCACCGGGAAAAAGACAAAGAACAACAAGAAGCGCTGAACCATCCTTTCTCAGATTTAAAAATAATAAAAAACATATTAATTGATTTTGTTTGTATTATTTATGCTTTTATTATTTTCATCTGTAAACGTGTTGTTTTGGGAATATATTTTGAGTTACATAATATTTAGGTACAGCAGTTTATTTCACTGTATCTCCTTGTGTGAGTGTGTGGGTAGTGTGTGGGTACTATGGGTGTGTGTGCATTATGGAGAACTAGAGTCATGGCTAACTGTGACCCTATATACGGGTTACATCGGCCTTAACGCCCTTGTCTCAGCGCTATCTCATATATCCAAATTTCACATATTTGAAAGTATTAGATAACCAAAATATCTGGAAAATATTTAGTTAAAAATACAAATAATAAAAAAAAATCGAAAACAGAAAGAAAAAACAATTCCCGTGAAAGTGGAAATAAGGAGGAGGCAGAGCAGACGATACACAGGAAGGCAGTAATCATCATCCCCGTGTGAACCAGCCAGAGAAGAACTCCTTCGCCTCACCGTCCACCCGCTTACGATCAGCTGAGTGAAGTTGCCTCGTGTTGCAGCAAATATTATCTGTAAAGGGACAATTTACTTTTACTTTTATTGTTTATCTTACTGTTTATAACTGTTTATTTTCTCTTACATAATGTACACTAAGTATGGGAGTGTACAGTAAGTTATACCGGATGGCAACAAATTCATATTCATCTTGCAAATATTAAAACATTACCCTCACAACAGTATTGTATGACAACACGAGCTAAAGTGATGTGTAAAAAGGTCGGTTGCAAAAAGAAATATTATTCTTTTAAGTCTTTTTCAGTTTGTTCAGTGTTAACAACATTATAGGTCATATTTCATGCAGTATGCATATACAATTTTTGCTGAAGGTTTAATACCTTTCTGTTTACTGATGATGTAAAACCCTCGTTAAAATACTTTAGAGTCGTTTACAAAATATTTGGTGCGTTTTCCGGAGCATTGTATGTTTTTACAGCATGAGAGGCGGCAGGTATGTGGAGTTTTAAGAGCACTTCACGCTATAGCTCAGTTGGCCACGGATTAGCGAATTACGAACTGAAAATGTTTGGATCGTCATCTGCTTCGTGTAAGCTGTGTCGGACATTTTGTGCTACATTAAAGTCCAGCGATCTGTGGCAGCTGTCGGGCTCCTGCCTGACCACCCTTTGCCTAAGAAGAGCGATTGTCTGAAGGTGTTCGAGTAGTTACTCAATTGTGAAAAAGTGATAGTGAGTCCCATAGACATGGCTGCCAGTTAGGGACAGTGTGGATACGGCACACTACATAGCATGTCTTAGGTAAGTAAAGGAGGCCGTGTAGCAAAGACTGCACTCAACCGTCTTCACTTCCCCAATTACAGCTAGGTGGACTGAGAGCGCCTCGGGATTATCATATCTATAATGCCAGACGGTAACACCATCCCCTTGACACCTCGGAGACTATACAGTACTGTGTTCGGGGCGTGTTTGTGGGTCTCTACTGCCGCCTCCCTATCGTTGAGTTGCTCCCCACTTACCGTAACCAGTCGAGGTCACTGTGGGAGGCCATGTACGGTACAGTACAGTACAGAGTCACCCCCCCCCCCCCTCAACAACGTCCGCACCTCGCCTGCTGAATACAGTATTTGCAAATGTGACCATAAACCCCAACAATTGTAGCAAGTTACAAGTCCCGGGATTAGCGTTTCTTATTCATTTCACATTCTGCGTTTTATATTTTGTTCACAATGTTTATATTTTCTCTTCTAATCAGTGTTTGTATCTTTTTCTGACCTTGGTGTTCATTCCTGCTCTTTTTCTGACCTTGGTGTTCATTCCTGCTCTTTTTCTGACCTTGGTGTTCATTCCTGCTCTTTTTCTGACCTTGGTGTTCATTCCTGCTCTTTTTCTGACCTTGGTGTTCATTCCTGCACTTTTTCTGACCTTGGTGTTCATTCCTGCACTTTTTCTGACCTTGGTGTTCATTCTTGCTCTTTTTCTGACCTTGGTGTTCATTCCTGCACTTTTTCTGACCTTGGTGTTCATTCTTGCTCTTTTTCTGACCTTGGTGTTCATTCCTGCTCTTTTTCTGACCTTGGTGTTCATTCCTGCTCTGTTTCTGACCTTGGTGTTCATTCCTGCTCTTTTTCTGACCTTGGTGTTCATTCCTGCTCTTTTTCTGACCTTGGTGTTCATTCCTGCTCTTTTTCTGACCTTGGTGTTCATTCCTGCTCATTTTCTTATATTGTTTGTTATATTTTTCGTCTCTACTTTCGTTATATTATTTTAGTATTGGTTGGGTTTTTGATGTTGTGTTGGTGTTCTTCTTATTCGCTCTCTCTCTCTCACCTTTTTCTCCATCTTTTCCTCCCCCTCCTGTTTATCCTCCTCCTCCTCTTCCTCCCCTATACCCTCAGTCAGTACTCTCGCCACCAGAGAGGACTATGACGGCATCCCAATGTAAGCAAACCTTCTCTCGCTTCTATAAAATGGGGAAGGGCACATCAGCACCATAAAATCAACCCTATTGCACCATATTGCACCATAATTTAAGAGCCAATAATGGTGGGTAGACAGGTAGGTGCTGATAATGTCTACTAACGCTCGGATTTATGGTATAGCAGTGAAATTTTTTGTTGGTGCTTAATGGTGTGGTTGAGGAATTGTCTCTCATCTAGAGTCTATTAACCATGTCTCTCTCTCTCTCTCTCTCTCTCTCTCTCTCTCATTTAGTAGCTCAATATGTCATATTTTCACTTGGCTCGTTCGCCACATACGCATTGTATTAAATTCATTCAATGTCATCTTCTTTGACTAAATGGAACAAAGTGCCAGCAACACCATTTTCGCTCTCGTAATGGCATTTTCCGGCACATCGTTGTACAAGCTGCTCGAAATTGATTTTTTTAGTTAGTGAAGCAAAATTCGTCGAAAAAACGCAGGGGCGATACATTACTCTCGTCCGGCATGACATACAAACACCTTTTGTTATAATTTATTGTTATATATATATATATATATATATATATATATATATATATGCTGATAACCACCAGGAAAGAAGAAAACACGAAGTTCCCAAGCGCTTTCGTGTACTCACCCCTGAAGATGTGAATTACACGAAAGCGCTTGGGAACTTCGTGTTTTCTTCTTTCCTGGTGGTTATCAGCATATACCTAGATCACGCGCACCTACAGTGATTTACTTGCATATATATATATATATATATATATATATATATATATATATATATATATATATATATATATATATTATACATATATATATATATTATTTCCTGTAGTAGTTTGAAAGTTCCTGATATTTGTAAAACTATTTCATTCAAAAGCCTTGCACGAGCAATAGGTAACTGAGACGGGTATGGTGTTGATGAACGCCGATGAGACTACCTCCCTTATTCTCATTATTATCGGTTGGAAAACTAGGGTAAAGAAATTCATATAGCGTCTAGTCGTCCAGTATTCCAAATGCCTTTCACTTAACTTACGATAATGGCCTCCCTGGGGTCCAAATAGTCACGCGTCCTTACCATGATGGTCAGCCAGCTCTCTCTCATCTCTGTGTAGTCTGGGAGAGGATTGCACTACCTCCGGCCACCTGCTACTTACCAGGAATGGGGCGCTTGTCACTGTGTTAATACCAGGGGCTCTTAATAATTTCCCAAACATTTGCTTTTCCAACAATGTATTCCCACAGTCATCATAACGCTGTCAGTTTTTGTTTATGTACCTACCGAAGAAACATAATAAAATGATCATCATTCATGGAACATAAACATTTTTATTCATTCACAAATTATAATCATTTGTTATGATGCTTGTGTAATGTAGAGTCCTAATATCCGTCAAGGACTAAAGGTGTGAGAGACAGAACACATTTACACTGGTCCATGTGTCTTGTATATGGATGTTTGTATATACGTGGTGGAAGGGAGAGTATGTTTGTACTGGGGGGGTCGATGTGTATGTATATGTGCATGGGTGTGATATGCACATACGCATGTTTAAACTTAGACTATTTCTATGAATAATGGATGTAGACTTTATAAATATGTAAATTTTTGTACCTGCCGTAATGGGACAATATTTCGGCTACACTATATATGGTGAGTTATTTTATTATTGCTATACTTATATTTTTGACATGTAAGTGTTGGTTACTTCGCCCTAAAACACACACACACCTCCGCCGTGTCCTTCCCCACCCTTCTCCCCCACCCTTCTCCCCCGCCCATTGCCACCCTTCCCCGCCCACATCCACCCACAGCGGCCTCAACAAAATACAGTAAATGGAAAAATGTTAAGATCTCACGAATTGAAAAGTAAAAGTCTTGAGGGACTGAAGTTCTCAGAGGTCCGAAAACGACGGTGTGTGTGTGTGTGTGTGTACAGAGAGACAACTATTATGGATTAAGTATCTTCGTATTTGAAATATACTTGTCGATACGAGAGAGAGAGAAAGAGAGAGAAAGAGAGAGGTCATCAGATTACACTTCCCTAAAACAAAAGCATAATCATAAGAAGAATAACTAATTCTATCATCCATAAAATAAGAATACGAGAGAGAGAGAAAGAGAGAGAGCGAGAGAGAGAGAGAGAGAGAGAGAGAGAGAGACGGAAGTAGATTGACAGTAAGTAGATTGACATAATGACAGTAAGAAATGATAAAAATACCAGTTGATAAAGGAAACAAGATTATTTTACTAAATATAGAAAGTTAAAGAATAAAACTAAGATAAAAACAATAGGAAAATATATGTCGAATGGTTTTCATGAATAATGCTAATTGATAAAAATGTCCCGCAAAAATGATAACAAAAAATGCTCCAAAAATCCGAATAAAATATAAGAAAAAACCCAGCAATACACAAAAGCCGATAAAATAGCATAACAAAATAATACTCACTAGAGAATCGGATATATATATATTTTTTTATTTTTATTTTATAAATCTTAAAAATCAGATTTTTTATAGCGGAATATTTACTCAACGAACAAACGAGAGTTCTTGAAAATAAAATCCAAATTTTGGAGATTTCAAAATTTTCTTGCCTTGCAATACCATGACTTGTATCGCAGGTGCTTAATCACTTTGGGCAACAAAACAAAAGCATCAACAACAGCAAAAAAATTTAAGAAGCAAATTACGATAGAACAGAAAAACGTAGGAAAAGAGAATAAAAACACAATAGGGGAAAAAGTCGTAGTTTACTTAAGGTATTGCTCTAATGAGGAAACCACTAGAAACACACGAGGGAGAGAGAGAGAGAGAGAGAGAGAGAGAGAGAGAGAGAATTTTCTAAATTTGGACCCTGAAACTAACTCAACTTAGGTGGGCCTACTCCATTTGGTAATTGAAAAGTAAGTTCGTTATACTTCACCTTCTGTATTTGTACAACATGTTCGTCGGGGGTCTTATTGACAAAGGTTTCTATAATGGATAATTCCCCATAAGTGAAGATGAATGAATGCACCTAATTGGTTAATTTATTCAAAAGCAACGAGAACTACATCCAGTGGGAAACTGCGTCAGTATCATACGAAGATTCTACCTTGATACCAGGCAAAGTAAATATAACAAAATACTGTATTTCCAGTTAAGTCCTTGTCTTTGATCTCATATGGGTTTATGCTGCTAAGAATATTTGATTTTGTTTCCTCATTCTGTTGAATAATTTGCCAATATACATACATAGAACAAATAAATTACGCCAGTCACGAACCATTCCAGAAAACTACATTTAATATTTAACTAAGCATCAACCAACAGTGAGAAGCTCAAGTGTTCTCAACCAGTCAGTTACGAGAAATTACCTAAAGGACTAAATTCCCAAGTAATATAACTTAGTTAAGTCAGGGTGAGTTACGAGTCTGAGAAGTAATGCTGTAAACACAATACTATTTAAAACACCGATTGTTCTTATGAAGTTATTGTGAAATGTACTGGATGGCTCATATGAGTTCCTTACGAGTTACATTGCAATATTAAAGGGATGAATACCCGATAAATAAGTAAACAAATAAATTATCAAATGAATCAACAAAAGGGAGATGGTTGAATTATCCGAAGACGATTCCAGTAATGACATAGACGAGGGGAATGAAAATGAGGAGCTAGGAAGGGTATTGCTCCGTAATTTATGAGGCCAAAATAATGTTTGCTCTCAGCCAACAAGAAGCTTTAGCAGTATTCAGCAAATTAGGAGGAATACAAGGTAATCACACAGAGGAGGGCATGATGGAGGCTCACTAGAGACTCTCAGAGGTTTATAATTATACGGTTTGTTGATGCATCTACGTTACTTGTATAATTATAAAGTAGCGTCATGGAGTGCCAGGCCTTAGTGCTTAGATCAGAGGGATGTATATGAAATGAGGTTTCCACTTGGTATTAATTACAGCTGAAGGATCAATCTCTTACGGGTGTGATTAAAACTAAGTTAACAAAGTAGAAATTCTCTGGCGATATTTGGATGGATGTTAAATTAAGTTTCTACAGATGAACGACTACAATAAATAAATGAGACCGTCTATGCTTCTCCTATTGGATTCTCTCATTTGTTAAGACCATTAGAACAAAGTACCTCAAGGGGACTGAAGCACCCATGATGTTTTGTGATAATACTTAACTATAGTTAGGAAAAATTTGAAAGAAAATTTAACTATCCAACTCCAAGCAGTGAAAATGTACAAAGCTGAGGTAGTCCATAATATAATTTTAATCAACGTCTCCCTAAAAAGCAAACCACTCCCAGAAAGTTTATATAATCAGGAGAAAGTGGTTAGAAATTGGGTAAATTAATAATTCTACATAAAGAAATAACATTATATCTCTGTTAAAGTAACTTGAACAAACTATTCCAAACAATATCATCCTTTATAATTCTTGGTCACATTTTTTTTTGTTAGGAGTCATAAAATCTCATAATGGTTACGATTTCCTAATAGTGTTTATATTCTACCATCATACACTTGCTTTAGCAAATATAATTTTTTAATCCAATATAGAGACTTTTCAGGGTAAACATCTGGTCTTCAAAACTGGGGTTACTACAAAATTATATGCTGTACATTTTCATTTAGTAGGATGTGTGTGTGTGTGTGTGTGTGTGTGTGTGTGTGTGAGAGATGAAATGGTGGCCTCATTACATATAGTGTAGTAAATGTCACATGTGAGTCAATCGTCCCATTTTCCATAATGATTCAACACCGACTCTTGGTAATAACTTAATGGTAGAGAAAGTGAACCGCGGGCCTATGTAATCGTAAATTATTATCTAACAAGGGAACGTTTTACCACACGAGAGTAAAGGAGAAAGTACAGTGGGCACGCCTGACTGACTACACCACGTAGCCTGTAGAAACTTTGAGAACTTACCATTGCGAGAGTAGAGGAAGAGTTTGGCAGTCACGAATAACAAAAACGTGATGAAAGGCGAAAATGTAAAATTTGAATAAAATGAAGAAGCAAACGAAAAATTGTAAGCGAAATGTTTCTTCGATTGTTAAAAAGCTCTGAGTAATAAATGAAGACGAAGAATATACTGTAAGTCTCAGATTGTTTCAAATTAATTTCAAACGTGAAAATGTGATTCTGCAGCAACTGAAATGACCAGAGACAGAGTTGGTGCAGAGCTGTCGCTAGGGGCTGAGGTTTTACGATTTTGAGGAACGAATTGAGAGAATATATGAAGATATTACAGAGATATATGTGTTAGAGAGACATGTAAATAGATCTCAGAATAGAATAATATAGAAAAATATAGAAAGCGATAAAGGGATAAAGTTGAACAGATAGCCAAACCGTAAATCTCCTGCAAACATTAAAAAAAAGTTGATCACAATCCCCTATATTCAATTTCTCGAAACCACAAGAGTTGAAAGCCAAATCGCGGACCCACAAAGGATGCTGACATGGCTGACCTGATAGCAAGAGAGAGAGAGAGAGAGAGAGAGAGTAATTTTCGCCGCTCGGTGTCACATCTAAGAGTTGACTCTCTCGACTTGTCTCCGCCCTTAACCCTCAAACTTCTCCCAACTTCTGCTTGCCTGCACGATAATTCCTGCTACTTCCCCTACCACCACCACCATCCATCCCTCTCTTCTCCCCCTCCCCCACTCCCTCCCGTACTTCCCTCTTCGCCAACCTCAAGGACCCTCACCACCGCCGCCAACCAACTTTGAGACAATTACGGTGAAGGGGGGAGCAATGGCTTGTGAGTAATAGTCCGGCTTGTTTGGCTCTGTGTGTGTGTGTGTGTG
This sequence comes from Homarus gammarus, assembly GCA_958450375.1. Lineage (NCBI taxonomy): Eukaryota > Metazoa > Arthropoda > Malacostraca > Decapoda > Nephropidae > Homarus > Homarus gammarus. The sequence continues at coordinate 16,707 of CAUDMG010000461.1, forward strand.
TGTGTGTGTGGCGGGGTGAGGGGTAAGGTACTTGGGCAGAGAACCACATCACCCCGCCCCCCGCCATCGTCTTATTTGTGTCTTGTGGATTATTACGATGTTAAGCGTAAGGGAGGTAAAAGCGGAACAATGATTATCCGAAGATTCTGAGACTTCAAGATTGGGGGTTATTTAAGTTTTAATTGGTGTGGAATTACCACTGAGGAAAGTTGAGTCGGCGGTGTTTTTTATATTTATTTTTATTGAATTATAATCGGTACTGAGAAAGAAATACTTGGCTTCTTGTTTGCTTCCGTGACGAGAGAGAGAGAGAGAGAGAGAGAGAGAGAGAGAGAGAGAGAGAGAGAGAGAGAAAATATGCCTTTCAGAATACAAGAAAAGTACATAAGGGGCACATAAGATTAATCTGTTTCTATAATAATATTACACAGCCTCCCCCAACCCTCTCCTCCTCCTCCTCCTCCTCCTCTTCCTCCAACTCCTCTTCCTCCTCCTCCTCCTCCTCCTCCTTCTCTTCCTTCTCCTCCTCCTCCTCCAACTCCTCCTCCTCCTCCTCCAACTCCTCCTCCTCCTCCTCTTCCTCCAACTCCTCCTCCTCCTCCTCCTCCTCCTCCTCCTCTTCCTCCTCCTCTCCTCCTCCTCCTCTTCCTCTTCCTCCAACTCCTCCTCCTCCTCCTCCTCCTCCTCCTCCTCCTCTTCCTTCTCCTCCTCCTCCTCACAGTGCCAGGGACATTGTTCTCTCATGTGTCTCTCTGTGGTATATGGTAGGGTTTCTTCTTCAGCAGGTGACTAATTGCTCTACCTGGCCCTGCTAATGGGTGTCGTTTTTCTAGTTTTTCTTATTACTCTTTTGCTTTTTTATTGTTTGTCTTATAGCGTTTTCCTAACTATAATTGAATTTTTTTTCTGTGTAGGTCTCTATCTCTCAATATGAATCTATTCCTTCATATTTTTTTTTATTTTTTTTATTTTTCCTGTTTTTGTCAGTCTTTCCTTCTCTACCTCTCTTTACATGTATGTTTTTACTCTCTCTCTCTCTCTCTCTCTCTCTCTCTCTCTCTCTCTCTTTTCCTCACGGCGGCCATTTGGTAAACGGGGTCACAGTAGACCATACGCACAGGTCTCACGTATAACAAAACCAGGCAAATGAGTTATACAGGTGACTGGGGGGGGGGGGGGGATTCCAGGTGGTCCGCCACATTAAACAACTCTCGTTTGTCTGTTGTTCTCTCTCTCACTCTCTCTCTGTCATTCTTTATTCATTACATAACCTCCCTTCCTATTTCTTACTTTTTTCCAGTTCTCTCTTCTCTCTCTCTCTCTCTCGCTCTCTCTTTCTCTCTCTCTCTCCCTATCTGTTTCTCCTTCTCTCTTTCTTCTAAATATTATGGCTATATGCTTCTCACTCCTCCTAATCCTCTCTTTCATATATCTCTCTCTTACCTCTCTCCTTCTCCTTTTCTCTATCTTTCTATCTGAAAAGCTATCTTCTCTCTCCCACTGTATGAATCCTAGATGTTTTTAGTGAGTTTCTGTAGGACAACACCATGTAAGTGTACCTCTAGATTGCAACTAATAGGTGTTTCGTGAGAGGAGAAGATAGATATAAAGGTTGAGAGAGAGAGAGAGAGAGAGAGAGAGAGAGAGAGAGTAAAAACTTCGTGATTCGTTATGGATATGTACAAAGTAACTCTATATATCCTTTATGAGAAAAAAAAAACACTACCTCCCTTGTGAGATATCTCTCATTCTCTCCTGGGTGTGGAAAGGACACACCCCTATCTCTCCTTCTCTTGTACATATTAGAGTTTATACATCTCTGACCTGCTAGTTAATTCTCTGGATAATAAACACACGGGAGCTTTTCTTATGGGTGAAATTTAGAGCAGTCTGCTAAACCTTCACAGAAAAAACACGTTCTTGTCTGACTCTAGGGAGACACATTTTGAGGAGTCTGCACTGAGCTGAGTAACGCCACCTCAAAAAGGTCCATCTTGGCTTTCTCTTCTAATTCTTCTTCCTCTTTCTCCTTCTTTCTCTCACCTACTCTTAAATTGGGTTGGATGACTGTGTGTGTGTGTGTGTGTGTGTGTGTGAATTTCAGTCTCAACCAACTTCTGTCACTTTCTACATCCTTCTGTCACTTCTCTCCCTTACCTTCTCTTCTTCTTTTTTCTCTTAGTTAACCCAAACAAAGAAAAAGAAAAACGTTGTCCTCTGTAGTAAGAGAAAACAAATTTCCTTCAGAATGCAAATTAATTTCGGAGAAAGATGTGTAAATCTTATACTCTTCGATGTATTAGTAACCATCAACATTAAAAACATAAATTCAGACTTTTTTTCATATATCAAGTACAACCTCACAAAATACGTTCTTTTTTTATTACATATATATATTAGGGTGTGTCAATTTAGGGGGTGAACTGGCTAAATTGAAAATCGAGTAATTTGGTAGCAATTTATTGTAGTCTTTAAGCATGCAAAACAATATTCTGGCATAAATTTTTTTTATAATAAGTCCTACCTACATCAAATGGATTTTTAAATGTACATATTTGTGAATTTATAACATAACCAGCGTTTGCACACATGTTACTGTTTCAAGTTTCAAATTATTATATTTTATTATCCGTAGTCTATTTGAAAGTAACCAATGCCTTCATACTCTCTTTGCTTTGGTTTCTTGTCATCAGTAGTCTGCTTGCTATTTGTGCTTTGATGTAACCTTCTCGCCTCTCGTGGCTGTAAACATGGCCCGCTGCTTCTGTGACCATTTTCACACATCTCTCCACACTTTGAGTGTGGGAAGGCCACTTCGGCACCTGCATTGGAGTCTCTTTAAGGTTTCTCAATTCTTGGCTAGTTAGACTTGTTGTCAATGGTGGCTCTAAGACTTCCAAACTCAAGTCAACCAATTCTGACAATTTGGTGGCATTGACGTTTATTGGGGGAACTTTTCTTGAATGAAACGAACAGTCTCCCAACTGGTCGTCATCTATTAGCGTTCCTCTAATCTTTAGAATGACTTCTACAGCCTCGGTTCGGAGATTGGTACATTGACTGCAAAGCATTGCTTGCAAAACTGCTTCTGATCGAGCATACCAAGCGGACCTTCTTGCCACAGGTAACACGATGTCCCTCACTACCTTCCTCTGTGTTCTTACTAGCTGCAATTGAAACAAAAGGTGATTGGGCCCATCCACCCACATAGGATTAAGTTTCACACTAAACCACTGGGGAAGATAAACTCCAATAATAAATTCAACAATTAACCTCAAATTCTTCAGCACTTTGCCCTTCAATTCGTGTTTGGAAATCCAAATCCTGCAGAAACGAAGAGCTGTAGTTAACCAACGGCTGTGACTGACAGGTCCAATCTCCAAGAGAGCCAATGACTGAGGCACTTCTCCTGATCTTATTGCTTGGGCAATACGATAAGCATAGGATTGATCTGTGCTGAGATCTTTGATGACTCCTTCAGACAACGCCGGAAGGGGAGGGCCAACTTCGACCTTTGGAAAGGTTGTATTTATTTCTAGTTGTGTTGCTTCATCCAGCATGATGCCAAGGGGACCTGACCACTTGTTGTTGCTCTTTGTAGGACCATCAAGTTCCTGGATGAGATGACGAAGAGGTAGCTCGCCTGTATGTAAATCACATACAATCCAAACAAGTCTTCTTCCTAGTTTTTTCTCTAAATGCGTCATTACACCCCCCTGCCATCCGGTGTTCACTGCAGTTGAATCTCCACCAACAGCCTGCAGTGAACTGCCAAGTCCTCTCTCCTGAACCCAACATAAAATATGATCAGCAATGACCTCTGCATGTTTCTTCCCTTCTACTTCAGTTTCGGGAGCAAAGTGAAACAAAAACCGACCACCAGGCTCAGAACAGACAGAGTAGTGTTCTTCTTTGATGAGACCTGGAAACTTTCTGTTCACTCCCTCTACTTCTAGCAAAACTTTTGTGTCATCTATTCTTCCATCAAACAAAAGACAGGAGAGCCCTCCCTCGCTTAAATCTTTTTCATGCTGATCAGATATTTCCTTCATTATTTTTTCTTGTGCTCTTCTAATTTTATTATGATCTATCACCAAAGATACATCCTCTCGGCTGATGAGGCCTGCATCTATCCAAGCGGCAGTTGCAATTTCTGCAGCCTCACGAAGTCCAGCATGGTGGCGAATACTAGCTAAAGCAATGTTTGAAATATTTCTTGTGTTGTATTTCATTTTCTTTGGTAAAGGTTCAGATGGCTCTTTGGAACTATCATCTGATGTTGCTTCCTGTTCATCAGAAGAACTATCAAAGAAGTGATAAACATCTTGACACAGCTCTTCCTCTCTTTGGATGGCTTCTTCACTCTTCATTTTCTTCTTTTGTTCCCTCTCTCGGATTTGTTCTCTCTTCTTGGCATTAGCAATCTGCTTCTTTGTTTCTGAATAATCTATTGAACCCATTTGCATACTTCCTTGGCCTTCTGCCTTTGTCCTCTGTGCCTTTATAAATTCAAGCTCTAAAACAGGGATCTTCTTTTCACGAGGACAACCACAATCAATGTGGGAATTATTTTCTCTCTTACCTGAGTGAGAACAGTTGGATTCAGAACATAATTGTATGGAGCACTTGCAGGTCAAAATGTCAAACAGAGTATCAAGTGTGTGCAGAAATTCATTTTTCCTGGCCAAGTTTCCTTTACCAAGTGATGTTTCAACTGCTTTGTGCCATAATTTCGTTAGTTTTAGCTCAATAGTTCGACACTGATTAATCACAGGTGGTTTGAATAGTGCATTAGCTTTTGTCCATTGATGCAGAAGAGGGACTATCATGTCATTTATGAGTTCTTTATCTGTATAGTTCCTTCTGTCCTTTGCATTTTTTTCTCGAAGGAGTAACCCTAATCTTAGCATGTCTCTCACTGTTGGAAGTTCTGATACAGGAAGCTCCTTCCCTTTACCAACTAGCAGGCTCAAGTGGGTTGACAACTGACTTCTTGTCTTCAATTTTGACATCTTCACACTATCTGACAAATAGAAAAATATTTCAATGTTTCATAATTCAATTGTTGTTTCAAAAAATATCAATTTGTTTATCAAAAATGCTGTAACAGAAATAACATAATAATTTCTTAGAACATAATGTTTTATACAATGATATAAGTAACTGCGACAATCAATATGCCCTACTTACAATAATTAAAATGTAGAATTCGTCTGGTAGAGTAGGTGCAAGTGCAATGAGAGCAAACCACCGTCTATGATATCTAGAAGGAGAGTGAGCCGGGCGCCTTATCCTCACGCTTGGTACAAGTCAAAACAAGAATTAAACTGTCCCACACGGAGAGCCTGTTCATGTTCATGTTCTGACATGCATATTGTACACAAGCTATAGAACCATAAAATACTCCATAATCCATATGCTTACATGAGATTAGTTAATATCAAGTGAATAATTCTAATCAAGTCTCATTAATTTGTTGAAATACTGATATTTGAAACTTTAAGGTATAATTGATGTAGGTGAGGGTTATTTCAATTCATTTTTGTTTGCTAATCTCAAGTTTAGACATAAAGAGGCACAATATTTTGACTACCAAATTTGATTTTTAACATGTTGACAAAATTGACACACCCTAATATATATTAATGCTAATTCAAATAACTGTATTGATTTTCATTACTCTTTTATCTTTCATAGCTATTAAAAGTTTTTGGACTTGTTAAAACTTCATACAACTACAAAGGACAAAAAATTACGGCTGTTATTGGGTTTCAGGCTCTAGGGAGAGGCATTACAAAGTATTGTTGAGGTTCTTATACAAGGCCGTATATCCAGCCCGCCTAGAGCAGTTTTGGGGTCTCATTGGGATTGGCTCGAGGTCTGTGACTTGTGTAAGTTTCGGCTCACTATGCCGGGGCCAAGGCGTGTTTCCTCGTCTCTGTGATGGCCACTTCTGACTCTTTATCATCTCTCCAGTAGATGGCGTCTCCTGAATCCCACCCCTGCCTCTGTTGGATTTCGAATTTTATGAACAAGTGGAGTTATCAGGGATGTCATTGTGAAAGGAATTAACTCATCGTCATCAAGGGGTTAATTCATCGTCCTCAACGGGTTAAATCATTATCATTATGGGATAAGATCATCGTCCGTGAGGGGTTTGTTAGGTTCTGAATAATAAGTTCTATATACAGGAGAGAACACAAACACCTGTATAGTTTTGTAGGTTCGGTTTACTGGATAAGAGTATGTACACAAAGGAGAGCAGCACTCTCTCCTGACTAGGCTCCCGGTCAACTGCTATAGACGACGTATGGCAAGTGATACATTAGCAGCTTCCATACGTCGCCAGGCACATTAATTAAGCATGTGGGACATGGTAATAACATTGCCACACGCTGCTAGCTACATAAATGGAGCACATACATAATATGCATACATAATATATAATCCAGCATACATAATATACATACACCTCCCTCCCCCCTATGCGCTCATAGCAAAGTCTTGAGCGGACCTTTTCTTTTGGATCCGTTCTGAGCGTCGAGGGACTTCATCACTGGGAAGGGTATGGGACTCAACACTGGTGGCGGGGCCAGCAGAAGGCATTGTTACGGGGCGGAGAAAACGGCGGTTCCTCCACCACACACGACCACTGGGTAACCGCACCTGGTAGTCCCGTGACCTGCCGAGACCCATAACTACGCCTACTTTGTCCCAACGTAGGGAGGTCGGGTCCTGAACACGGACTTGGGTGCCGACACTCAACCTGGGGAGAGAACGGGCGTGGTCATTGTAGCGGGCGACGACGTCCTGAACACGTTCGGCGGCTCGGCGATCACAATCCTCTGTCTTGGCCTGCCACTCCTTGGAGAAGGATTGAGGGTGAGCAGGGACACAAGAACGGAGGGGGCGTCCATACAAAACCTGGGCAGGGGAGCGTCCGGTGTAGTTAGGTGTGTTGCGGAGTTCAAGAAGACCCCTGTCGAAGGCCTCGCAGTCAATGTTCCCAGAAGGGGCCACCTTAAGGATGAGGTGCTTCAGGGATTTGACAGCAGCCTCAGCGTGGCCGTTGGACTGCGGGTAATGGGGCGATGACAACACATGCCGGACTCCCCATCGGTCGAGGAACACAGCAAAGTCCCGGCTTGTGAACTGAGGCCCTCCGTCGGTTCGCAGGCGTACAGGAACGCCCACGTCACGGAAGTAGTGGCGGAACTTGCTGATGGTGGCGGCAGACGTCGTGTCATTACCGCACTTGATGACAACCGGCCAACCAGAGAGACGGTCGACGATAACGAGGAAGGACTTTCCTGACACACAGAAGAAGTCGGCCGACACAGACTCAAAGGGGCGGGTGGGGTTGTCGTCACTCATAAAGGGTTCCTGCTGCTGGCTGGGTTGTAATACTTGGCAGGGCTCACACGCACGGACAACATTGGAGATGTCGGAGTTGATGCCGGGCCAGAACACAGTCTGTCGTGCACGTCGTTTGGTGGCCTCAGCTCCACGGTGACTGTCGTGAAGGCGGGCCAAGGCGTGGGGACGTGATGCAGCAGGGACAACTACACGTGCTCCGTACAGAACAAGGTCTCCGTCGCAGTAGAGTTCATCGCGGAGTTTCCAATACGGGAGCAGGGTGTTGTGAAGATCGTAGCGGTTGCTAGGAAATCCATTCCTCACACACTCGACGAGTCGGACATAGGAAGGGTCATCTCGGGCCGCTGTTCGAAGGTCCTCCATTGCCTTGTCGTCATCTGGTGACAGGTCCGAACGAAGGGATTGGACGGCATGGAGAGTGACCACAGTCCTGACGGAAAGAGCGAGGTCGGCGTCGAGTACATGGTCTTCTGGAGTAGGGCGGCTGACAGGGGAGCGGGATAAGGCATCAGGGATGCAGAGCTCCTTACCAGCACGCCACACTGCAGTGAAGATGTCCGCCGAGAGCTTCTCTTTCAGACGCTGGAGGCGAGGGTTCTCAACAGCGTCTAGCGTGTAGTGGTTGAGGATCGGGACAAGCGGGCGATGGTCGGTGTTACGAACCCCTCCACCGATTGTCTTCATCTACCTACCCAGCACCACGAGCAACGCCATCTAGGGACGAAACACGAGTATGGCTCGTCTTGGTTACCACTCCCGGGTTTCCCTTCTCCATATCCTGGTTGTTGCGTCACTTCCGCCTCAGTCTACTTTGTGAGCTCCAATTCGAGGAGAGGACTTCACTCTGGGAAGCGACCACAGGATCACCTATCCTGGAAACCTACGGCACAGTGACTATTTACCGTCTTCTACCATACTCAGCCTTGCTCGTCAGCCATCTCAGCTCCTCACTTAAGTATTTGTAATCTTGTATTGCCTCTCCCCCCTCCACATTGCTTCACTATTGTTTTATGTTTTATTACTATGTATATACTGTTCGTGTTTAGGTTAAGTTTGGTTAAGGGTAGTGTATAAGCTGAATATTTTGTTAAGGAATTTATGGTACTTTATTATATACAACAAAAACTCGCATCCTTTGTCTACCCTTTTATGTCCGATTGTCTTTGTTTTTTTTTGTTGTTACCTGTTGGGATCTGGGTAGACGTATAACTATATTCTAAATCCCCAACTCGTAACAAATGGCGACCGTGACAGGACACGACCTTAAGTACCATATTCCTTCCTCCCTTGTTACTCAGTGTTAATTACCCCTCCCAGTCACTTCTGTTTACAATTGCTTTACGGTGGTTTAAAGTTTCCTTCATATGTGTGTGCATATATTGGTATTACCGTATAGTAAGAGTGACAGACGTAGGATAATAGGTTCCAAGTGTCATAAGGCTTACCTGTTATTACACGTGGCAGTCGTGTGGTAAATCTTATCGAGTGTAGGGAAGAATCCGGATCTGTTTAATGCCGTACCCTCACTCCAGAGTAGGCTGTTCCATAGTTACTAGTTTAGAGTGAAGTGATATCTTGGGACGCCCTGCTCTACCAGGACCCCATAATTATAAAGCCTCAATTATTGTTCTTATTATCTCATTCAGGGCTGTTAATCCGGATCTTTATATAAATGCCGTAATACGCCCTACCTCTTTCAAGTATATCAGGGTTGTTAATCCGGATCTTTATATTAATGCCGTAATACGCCCTACCTCTTTCAAGTATATCAGGGTTGTTAATCCGGATCTTGTCCTTGTCTAAGGATCTTCTCGGAAGAACAATAATCATAAGTGTAATTTCCCTAGGTGTAACTTGGTTAGTTTCCGGGACTTTCTGGTTATCCACTGCCGTGATATTTTCTAGGGTTATCCACTTATCTTATCTTATTTTTTGACCATTAGTTAATTTATCCTATTTTTCTTAACAATGGCCACCTCAGGTTTTGATCTTCAGGATTTTATTGAAAATCCTTCCGTAGCTAAATTACGTGTTAATATCCTGAAGAAAGAATGGAAAGAAATAGCCAACTATTACAATATCCCATTTTCACAGCAACTGACTAAGGAAATGTTAAAAAATCATGTGATTGAAGTGTTGGTTCAACAAGAAGTTTTAAAAGAATCCGCTGTTGACAGATTAACGCCCATGTCCAAGAAACTTCAACCACTATCCACCACCCCTCCTCACTCAGAAGTTGCCTCAGGTCTGGCTAGCCCTCAAGAAGAAACACAACGAATAGACCCCTTAGAACTAGAACGAGCTAGGTTCGAGTTCCAAATCAAAATGAAAGAACTCGAGTTGGAACAGGCCAAGTTGGAGCAGGAGGCCAAGTTGGACCCTGAAGAAAGGATGGAACAGGCCAAGTTGGACCCTGAAGAAAGGATGGAACAGGCCAAGTTGGACCATGAAGAAAGGATGGAACAGGCCAAGTTGGAACAGGCCAAGTTGGACCATGAAGAAAGGGTGGAACAGGCCAAGTTGGTGCAGGCGGTTAAACTGAAAGAACTACAGGTGAGAGAGACAGAAGTCACTTTAACATCGGAGTTTAAATCAAAAGAAGTGGCATTAAGAGAGAAACTCGCTGCTTTTAACCCTGCTACTGCTTCTTCCCTTGTTCCCGGGTTTGATGAATCCGATATGGACGGGTCATTTAGGACTTTTGAGAAAATAGCCGCGAAGAATGAGTGGCCAAAGGACCAGTGGGTGTCAGTGTTAGTTCCTAAATTATATGGTAAGGCTCGTAGAGTTTATAACTGTTTAGACCAGACTGATGACTATGATAACGTAAAAAAGAATATCCTCACCTCTTATGCTATCACGCCAGATGGATACCGGCAGAAGTTTCGTAAACTAACCAAACCATTTTCACACACATTTGTTGAGTTTGCTCAAGAAAAGCTTAGGTTTTTTAAGAAGTGGTTAGAGGCTACAGAGACCTCCACATTTCAGGATTTGTTAAATTTGGTAGTCCTGGAGGAGTGGAAAAGCAAGATACCATTTCACATCTTGAAGCATGTGGAGGAGCGTGGAGAGGTTAATTTAGGGCGTGCTGCTGAGCTGGCTGATGCGTATGCTTTGTTGGTGGAGTCACTGGGCAGTAGAGAACGTGGTACTTCCCGACATGTTAGGTCCTCCTCTGATGATAACCTTGGGGACGTGAGTGGTAGGTCGAAAGGTCCCACACCTACTCCCCCCGATGCAACTAAGCTTACTTGTTCTTACTGTAAAAACCCAGGCCATACGATCCAGACTTGTAAACACCCAAAGTGTCGAATTGCTAAAAGTAGTTTCCTGGATCCCAAATCCAAACCAATAGCAAATGCCAATGTGGCAAGGCCCCATCAGGATCTCTTCTCTTCATTCACCTATGAGGGAAAAATTTCAATCATAGAAGGGTCTCGTTCTTTCCCTATTCGTATACTACGTGATACGGGCGCAGCACAATCTATCCTCCTGTTTAACGTCATTCCTGATATATCTACCGCATTTACAAATGAGAGTGTTCTAATTTCAGATCTCTCGTCCCATTCTTCCTATCCTTTAGCTAAAGTGCACCTCCAATGTCCCTTGATTACTGGGGAAGTGCAAATAGCCATAAGGAAAGACCCAATGCCTGTGTGTGGCATTCATTTATTATTGGGTAATGACTTGGTAGGAGATCTAGTGGTTCCTAACATAAAGACAGTCGACTCTCCCTTACCTGTCAACTCCACCACTGACCTTAAAGAAACTATTCCTCATCTTTTCCCATCTTGTGCTGTCACCCGGTCGCAGAGTGTGCGAAATGGGCCCTCTTCACCTGAAACCACCTCCAATATCTTACTACCCACAGAAAATGTGTACAATAAGACCATTAGTAAGGAGGAGCTCGTTTCAGCCCAACAATCTGATCCTTCTGTGTTCAAACAGGTGATGAAAGACCTCAGTGTGGACCATTGTACATCTTCGGCTTACCACCCACCGTCCCAAGGTTGCTTGGAACGGTTCCATCAAACTTTCAAATCAATGATCAAAAAATACTGTATAGAACACCAAAAGGAATGGGATGAAAGCATAGACTTGTTACTCTTTGCCATCAGGGAATGTCCCCAGGAGTCATTGGGATTCTCCCCGTTCGAGTTACTATATGGGAGACAAATTAGGGGACCCCTTAAAATAGTAAAGGAGCAGTGGTTTGACACTCCCTCTATTAAGCCCGCAACAGTTTCCCAATACATTGACACTTTACGGGACAAATTAACTGAAGTCCGAACCATTGCTCAGTCAAACTTAAAAAAAGTCCAAGAGAAAATGGTGAAGTCCCAACCTAAATTAGTTAAAAGATCATTTTCTCCAGGTGACAAAGTGTTACTCTTTCTACCCATTCCAGGCTCTCCCCTTAAAAGCAAGTTTACTGGTCCCTATATAGTTGCTAATAAACTATCTCCTCTCAACTATATAGTCCATACTCCTGATCGCAGAAAAGATTCACAACTTGTTCACATTAATCTCATGAAACTTTACCATTCCAGGCAGTCAGAGGAAGACATCCCCGAGGCTGTAAGCCTACCTGTATTGCATACGGTTTTGTCAGGGCCGGAGACAGATGACATGGACCTATTGGAGAATTTAGACTTCCCTCTACCTAAAGAGAACCCTGCTAACAGTCACATACTCAACAATTTGGATGAGTATTTTTCTGTTCTGAATCCATCTCAAGCAAAAGATCTCACTAAGTTATTATCAACATTTCCTAAAGTCACGTCAGACCTCCCAGGGTTTTGCAATATACTTAAACATGATATTAAGCTAATCTCAGATGATGTACAACCCATTAGGCAATCAGCATATCGACTAAATCCACAAAAAAAAGAGATCATGAAAAAGGAGGTAGATTTTTTGTTAAAGCATAACTTAGCTGAGCCTAGTACCTCCCCCTGGGCTTCACCTTGCCTTCTCATTCCAAAACCCGATGGCACCTTTCGTTTCTGTACAGATTATCGTAAAGTGAACCAGGTCACTGTCTCTGACTCCTACCCTTTACCTTTGATTGAAGATATAATAGACAGCATAGGCTGTGCCCAATTTATCAGTACTATAGACCTGTTGAAAGGATATTATCAAGTAGGACTCACGGATAGGGCAAAAATAATCTCGGCATTTATAACTCCATTTGGTCTTTTTCAATATTTAGTTATGGCGTTTGGCTTTTCTAATGCTCCGGCCACATTCCAGAGGGCCATAAACTACCTTATTCAAGACCTAGGTGGGACGTTCGCCTACCTGGATGACCTGGTGGTGGTGTCGGACAGCTGGGACGAACATCTGGTGCGTTTGGAGATACTGTTTGCACGACTGCAAGAGACTGGATTCACCATAAACCTGGCTAAATCTGCTTTTGGCCGGGCCTCGGTGACTTACCTGGGACATATCGTTGGGCATGGTATGGTGAGACCCAAGGACGCAAACGTTGAAGCCATCTTGTCCTTCCCCACTCCAAGGACGAGGAAGGAACTCATGCGCTTCCTGGGGATGTGCGGCTACTACCGTCGGTTCTGCAGTAACTTCTCCAGCGTGGCCGGACCCCTCACAGACCTTACCAGTTCTGCGGTCCCTTACATCTGGAACCAGAAGTGCGACCAGTCTTTCCACCGCCTCAAAGCCTTCCTTGCCTCTAAGCCTGTAGTCCACCCCCCTGACTACACCTTGCCCTTCCATCTGCAAATCGACGCTAGTGGTGTCGGAGTGGGGGCTGTGCTCCTACAACCCGACCCAACCACTGATGTCCTTCACCCTGTGGCATATTACTCCGCCAAGTTGAAAAAACATCAGACCAACTACTCGACCATAGAGAAGGAGGCCCTGGCTCTGGTGTTGGCAATAAAGAAGTTTGAATGTTACCTCCAGTCTTGCCCACAAACAACCCTGGTCTTCACCGACCATAACCCACTCACGTTCATCCAAACCAACAAGACCTCCAACCAGCGAATCCTCCGCTGGGCTCTCCTCACCCAGCCGTATAATCTACAAGTCCGGCACATAAAGGGGGTGGAAAACCTGATTGCAGACTCCTTATCCCGAGCTCCAGTGGAAATGTAGCAGCTACTCTCCAGACGCACCAGGTGATCACCTCCTTCGCGCCCGCGCTACGAAGGTCTTTGGAGGGGGGGTGTGTTACGAACCCCTCCACCGATTGTCTTCATCTACCTACCCAGCACCACGAGCAACGCCATCTAGGGACGAAACACGAGTATGGCTCGTCTTAGTTACCACTCCCGGGTTTCCCTTCTCCATATCCTGGTTGTTGCGTCACTTCCGCCTCAGTCTACTTTGTCAGCTCCAATTCGAGGAGAGGACACACTTCACTCTGGGAAGCGACCACAGGATCACCTATCCTGGAAACCTACGGCACAGTGACTATTTACCGTCTTCTACCATACTCAGCCTTGCCCGTCAGCCATCTCAGCTCCTCACTTAAGTATTTGTAATCTTGTATTGCCTCTCCCCCCTCCACATTGCTTCACTATTGTTTTATGTTTTATTACTATGTATATACTGTTCGTGTTTAGGTTAAGTTTGGTTAAGGGTAGTTTATAAGCTGAATATTTTGTTAAGGAATTTATGGTACTTTATTATATACAACGAAAACTCGCATCCTTTGTCTACCCTTTTTTTAGTCCGATTGTCTTTGTTTTTTTTTGTTGTTACCTGTTGGGATCTGGGTAGACGTATAACTATATTCTAAATCCCCAACTCGTAACAAATGGCGACCGTGACAGGATACGAACTTAAGTACCATATTCCTTCCTCCCTTGTTACTCAGTGTTAATTACCCCTCCCAGTCACTTCTGTTTACAATTGCTTTACGGTGGTTTAAAGTTTCCTTCATATGTGTGTGCATATATTGGTATTACCGTATAGTAAGAGTGACAGACGTAGGATAATAGGTTCCAAGTGTCATAAGGCTTACCTGTTATTACACGTGGCAGTCGTGTGGTAAGTCTTATCGAGTGTAGGGAAGAATCCGGATCTGTTTAATGCCGTACCCTCACTCCAGAGTAGGCTGTTCCATAGTTACTAGTTTAGAGTGAAGTGATATCTTGGGACGCCCCGCTCTACCAGGACCCCATAATTATAAAGCCTCCATTATTGTTCTTCTCATTATCTCATTCAGGGTTGTTAATCCGGATCTTTATATTAATGCCGTAATACGCCCTACCTCTTTCAAGTATATCAGGGTTGTTAATCCGGATCTTTATATTAATGCCGTAATACGCCCTACCTCTTTAAAGTCTCTTGTCCTTATCTAAGGATCTTCTCGGAAGAACAATAATCATAAGTGTAATTTCCCTAGGTATAACTTGGTTAGTTTCCGGGACTTTCTGGTTATCCACTGCCGTGATATTTTCTAGGGTTATCCACTTATCTTATCTTATCTTTTGACCATTAGTTAATTTATCCTATTTTTCTTAACAATGGCCACCTCAGGTTTTGATCTTCAGGATTTTATTGAAAATCCTTCCGTAGCTAAATTACGTGTTAATATCCTGAAGAAAGAATGGAAAGAAATAGCCAACTATTACAATATCCCATTTTCACAGCAACTGACTAAGGAAATGTTAAAAAATCATGTGATTGAAGTGTTGGTTCAACAAGAAGTTTTAAAAGAATCCGCTGTTGACAGATTAACGCCCATGTCCAAGAAACTTCAACCACTATCCACCACCCCTCCTCACTCAGAAGTTGCCTCAGGTCTGGCTAGCCCTCAAGAAGAAACACAACGAATAGACCCCTTAGAACTAGAACGAGCTAGGTTCGAGTTCCAAATCAAAATGAAAGAACTCGAGTTGGAACAGGCCAAGTTGGAGCAGGAGGCCAAGTTGGACCCTGAAGAAAGGATGGAACAGGCCAAGTTGGACCATGAAGAAAGGATGGAACAGGCCAAGTTGGAACAGGCCAAGTTGGAGGCCAAGTTGGAGCATGAGGAAAGGATGGAACAGGCCAAGTTGGAGGCCAAGTTGGAGCATGAGGAAAGGATGGAACAGGCCAAGTTGGTGCAGGCGGTTAAACTGAAAGAACTACAGGTGAGAGAGACAGAAGTCACTTTAACATCGGAGTTTAAATCAAAAGAAGTGGCATTAAGAGAGAAACTCGCTGCTTTTAACCCTGCTACTGCTTCTTCCCTTGTTCCCGGGTTTGATGAATCCGATATGGACGGGTCATTTAGGACTTTTGAGAAAATAGCCGCGAAGAATGAGTGGCCAAAGGACCAGTGGGTGTCAGTGTTAGTTCCTAAATTATATGGTAAGGCTCGTAGAGTTTATAACTGTTTAGACCAGACTGATGACTATGATAACGTAAAAAAGAATATCCTCACCTCTTATGCTATCACGCCAGATGGATACCGGCAGAAGTTTCGTAAACTAACCAAACCATTTTCACACACATTTGTTGAGTTTGCTCAAGAAAAGCTTAGGTTTTTTAAGAAGTGGTTAGAGGCTACAGAGACCTCCACATTTCAGGATTTGTTAAATTTGGTAGTCCTGGAGGAGTGGAAAAGCAAGATACCATTTCACATCTTGAAGCATGTGGAGGAGCGTGGAGAGGTTAATTTAGGGCGTGCTGCTGAGCTGGCTGATGCGTATGCTTTGTTGGTGGAGTCACTGGGCAGTAGAGAACGTGGTACTTCCCGACATGTTAGGTCCTCCTCTGATGATAACCTTGGGGACGTGAGTGGTAGGTCGAAAGGTCCCACACCTACTCCCCCCGATGCAACTAAGCTTACTTGTTCTTACTGTAAAAACCCAGGCCATACGATCCAGAATTGTAAACACCCAAAGTGTCGAATTGCTAAAAGTAGTTCCCTGGATCCCAAATCCAAACCAATAGCAAATGCCAATGTGGCAAGGCCCCATCAGGATCTCTTCTCTTCATTCACCTATGAGGGAAAAATTTCAATCATAGAAGGGTCTCGTTCTTTCCCTATTCGTATACTACGTGATACGGGCGCAGCACAATCTATCCTCCTGTTTAACGTCATTCCTGATATATCTACCGCATTTACAAATGAGAGTGTTCTAATTTCAGATCTCTCGTCCCATTCTTCCTATCCTTTAGCTAAAGTGCACCTCCAATGTCCCTTGATTACTGGGGAAGTGCAAATAGCCATAAGGAAAGACCCAATGCCTGTGTGTGGCATTCATTTATTATTGGGTAATGACTTGGTAGGAGATCTAGTGGTTCCTAACATAAAGACAGTCGACTCTCCCTTACCTGTCAACTCCACCACTGACCTTAAAGAAACTATTCCTCATCTTTTCCCATCTTGTGCTGTCACCCGGTCGCAGAGTGTGCGAAATGGGCCCTCTTCACCTGAAACCACCTCCAATATCTTACTACCCACAGAAAATGTGTACAATAAGACCATTAGTAAGGAGGAGCTCGTTTCAGCCCAACAATCTGATCCTTCTGTGTTCAAACAGGTGATGAAAGACCTCAGTGTGGACCATTGTACATCTTCGGCTTACCACCCACCGTCCCAAGGTTGCTTGGAACGGTTCCATCAAAACTGTCAAGTCAATGCTAATAAACTATCTCCTCTCAACTATATAGTCCATACTCCTGATCGCAGAAAAGATTCACAACTTGTTCACATTAATCTCATGAAACTTTACCATTCCAGGCAGTCAGAGGAAGACATCCCGAGGCTGTAAGCCTACCTGTATTGCATACGGTTTTGTCAGGGCCGGAGCCGGAGACAGATGACATGGACCTATTGGAGAATTTAGACTTCCCTCTACCTAAAGAGAACCCTGCTAACAGTCACATACTCAACAATTTGGATGAGTATTTTTCTGTTCTGAATCCATCTCAAGCAAAAGATCTCACTAAGTTATTATCAACATTTCCTAAAGTCACATCAGACCTCCCAGGATTTTGCAATATACTTAAACATGATATTAAGCTAATCTCAGATGATGTACAACCCATTAGGCAATCAGCATATCGACTAAATCCACAAAAAAAAGAGATCATGAAAAAGGAGGTAGATTTTTTGTTAAAGCATAACTTAGCTGAGCCTAGTACCTCCCCCTGGGCTTCACCTTGCCTTCTCATTCCAAAACCCGATGGCACCTTTCGTTTCTGTACAGATTATCGTAAAGTGAACCAGGTCACTGTCTCTGACTCCTACCCTTTACCTTTGATTGAAGATATAATAGACAGCATAGGCTGTGCCCAATTTATCAGTACCATAGACCTGTTGAAAGGCTATTATCAAGTAGGACTCACGGATAGGGCAAAAATAATCTCGGCATTTATAACTCCATTTGGTCTTTTTCAATATTTGGTTATGGCGTTTGGCTTTTCTAATGCTCCGGCCACATTCCAGAGGGCCATCAACTTCCTAATTCAAGACCTAGGTGGGACGTTCGCCTACCTGGATGACCTGGTGGTGGTGTCGGACAGCTGGGACGAACATCTGGTGCGTTTGGAGATACTGTTTGCACGACTGCAAGAGACTGGATTCACCATAAACCTGGCTAAATCTGCTTTTGGCCGGGCCTCGGTGACTTACCTGGGACATATCGTTGGGCATGGTATGGTGAGACCCAAGGACGCAAACGTTGAAGCCATCTTGTCCTTCCCCACTCCAAGGACGAGGAAGGAACTCATGCGCTTCCTGGGGATGTGCGGCTACTACCGTCGGTTCTGCAGTAACTTCTCCAGCGTGGCCGGACCCCTCACAGACCTTACCAGTTCTGCGGTCCCTTACATCTGGAACCAGAAGTGCGACCAGTCTTTCCACCGCCTCAAAGCCTTCCTTGCCTCTAAGCCTGTAGTCCACCCCCCTGACTACACCTTGCCCTTCCATCTGCAAATCGACGCTAGTGGTGTCGGAGTGGGGGCTGTGCTCCTACAACCCGACCCAACCACTGATGTCCTTCACCCTGTGGCATATTACTCCGCCAAGTTGAAAAAACATCAGACCAACTACTCGACCATAGAGAAGGAGGCCCTGGCTCTGGTGTTGGCAATAAAGAAGTTTGAATGTTACCTCCAGTCTTGCCCACAAACAACCCTGGTCTTCACCGACCATAACCCACTCACGTTCATCCAAACCAACAAGACCTCCAACCAGCGAATCCTCCGCTGGGCTCTCCTCACCCAGCCCTATAATCTACAAGTCCGGCACATAAAGGGGGTGGAAAACCTGATTGCAGACTCCTTATCCCGAGCTCCAGTGGAAATGTAGCAGCTACTCTCCAGACGCACCAGGTGATCACCTCCTTCGCGCCCGCGCTACGAAGGTCTTTGGAGGGGGGGTGTGTTACGAACCCCTCCACCGATTGTCTTCATCTACCTACCCAGCACCACGAGCAACGCCATCTAGGGACGAAACACGAGTATGGCTCGTCTTAGTTACCACTCCCGGGTTTCCCTTCTCCATATCCTGGTTGTTGCGTCACTTCCGCCTCAGTCTACTTTGTCAGCTCCAATTCGAGGAGAGGACACTTCACTCTGGGAAGCGACCACAGGATCACCTATCCTGGAAACCTACGGCACAGTGACTATTTACCGTCTTCTACCATACTCAGCCTTGCTCGTCAGCCATCTCAGCTCCTCACTTAAGTATTTGTAATCTTGTATTGCCTCTCCCCCCTCCACATTGCTTCACTATTGTTTTATGTTTTATTACTATGTATATACTGTTCGTGTTTAGGTTAAGTTTGGTTAAGGGTAGTGTATAAGCTGAATATTTTGTTAAGGAATTTATGGTACTTTATTATATACAACGAAAACTCGCATCCTTTGTCTACCCTTTTATGTCCGATTGTCTTTGTTTTTTTTTGTTGTTACCTGTTGGGATCTGGGTAGACGTATAACTATATTCTAAATCCCCAACTCGTAACAGTCGGTCACTAGGTGAAAGTATTGCAGGCCTATGAGGTAAAACCTGCACTTGGACATCGCCCAAACCACGGCCAACAGCTCTAACTCAATAGTGGCGTAGCGCGTCTCAGTGTCAGAGAGGAAACGCGAGCCACACTGGACGAGCCGGAACTGCCCTCCACCATGATCCTGCAGTAGGGCGTATCCCACGCCATACAAGCGTGAGGCGTCTGTCTGCAGAACTGTCGGCAAGGCTGGGTCAAACGTGGCGAGGACAGGTGGACGAGACAGGGCCTGTTTCACTTGCTGGAAGGCCTTGTCGTGGTCGGGGGTCCACAGGAATGTCCTCTTGGGGCTCATCAGGGGCGAAGTGGTTGAGCAGCTGCGGAGATGTCCGACGAAAACTCTGCTAACTGGTTGACGAGACCGATGAAGGACCTCAAGTCGGTCAGGTTAGCAGGGGTGGGAAAATCCGTAATGGCGCGGACCTTTTCCGGGTCAGCTGCGATACCATTCCCTGAGAGGGTGTACCCACAAAAGTCAACTGAAGAGCTGGCCAGAACAAACTTGTCGGCATTTAGGGTAATGCCGTGCTTCCGGCACCTGTTGAGTACCTCGTAGATACGGCAGAGGTGATCCATATAATCCTCGTCGTACACGAGTATGTCGTCGACCACTTTCACGCAGTTTGCCAGACCTTGTAGAGCCATATCACCTCGAAGACAGAAAGCGTCTCCTGTAGCGGCGAATCCCATGGGGCCACGGCAATAACTGTAACGTCCATGCGGGTGATGAACGTTGT
>CAUDMG010000462.1:0-217500 GCA_958450375.1 Homarus gammarus
TCTCCCCCTCTCTCCCCCCTTTCCCCCCCCCCCCCCCTACTCCCACCCTCTCGATCTCTGCTTCCTCTCCTCCCCCCCTCTCCTTCCTCCGTCGAGTGTGTGAGGAATGGATTTCCTAGCAACCGCTACGATCTTCACAACACCCTGCTCCCGTATTGGAAACTCCGCGATGAACTCTACTGCGACGGAGACCTTGTTCTGTACGGAGCACGTGTAGTTGTCCCTGCTGCATCACGTCCCCACGCCTTGGCTCCCCTTCACGACAGTCACCGTGGAGCTGAGGCCACCAAACGACGTGCACGACAGACTGTGTTCTGGCCCGGCATCAACTCCGACATCTCCAATGTCGTCCGTGCATGTGAGCCCTGCCAAGTATTACAACCCAGCCAGCAGCAGGAAGCCTTCATGAGTGACGACAACCCCACCCGCCCCTTTGAGTCTGTGTCGGCCGACGTTTTCTGTGTGTCAGGAAAGTCCTTCCTCGTTATCGTCGACCGTCTCTCTGGTTGGCCGGTTGTCATCAAGTGCGGTAATGACACGACGTCTGCCGCCACCATCAGCAAGTTCCGCCACTACTTCCGTGACGTGGGCGTTCCTGTACGCCTGCGAACCGACGGAGGGCCTCAGTTCACAAGCCGGGACTTTGCTGTGTTCCTTGACCGATGGGGAGTCCGGCATGTGTTGTCATCGCCCCATTACCCGCAGTCCAACGGCCACGCTGAGGCTGCTGTCAAATCCCTGAAGCACCTCATCCTTAAGGTGGCCCCTTCTGGGAACATTGACTGCGAGGCCTTCGACAGGGGTCTTCTTGAACTCCGCAACACACCTAACTACACCGGACGCTCCCCTGCCCAGGTTTTGTATGGACGCCCCCTTCGTTCTTGTGTCCCTGCTCACCCTCAATCCTTCTCCAAGGAGTGGCAGGCCAAGAGAGAGGATTGTGATCGCCGAGCCGCCGAACGTGTTCAGGACGTCGCCGCCCGCTACAACGACCACGCCCGCTCTCTCCCCAGGTTGAGTGTCGGCACCCAAGTCCGCGTTCAGGACCCGACCTCCCTACGTTGGGACAAAGTAGGCGTAGTCATGGGTCTCGGCAGGTCACGGGACTACCAGGTGCGGTTACCCAGTGGTCGTGTGTGGTGGAGGAACCGCCGTTTTCTCCGCCCCGTAACAATGCCTTCTGCTGGCCCCGCCACCAGTGTTGAGTTCCATACCCTTCCCAGTGATGAAGTCCCTCGACGCTCAGAACGGATCCAAAAGAAAAGGTCCGCTCAAGACTTTGCTATGAGCATATAGGGGGGAGGGAGGTGTATATATATTATGTATGTATATTATGTATGTGCTCCATTTATGTATTATTTATTCAGCCTAGCTAGCAGCGTGTGGCAATGTTATTACCATATCCCACATGCTTAATTAATGTGCCTGGCGACGTATGGAAGCTGCTAATGTATCACTTGCCATACGTCGTCTATAGCAGTTGACCAGGAGCCTAGCCAAGGAGAGTACTACTCTCCTTTGTGTACATACTCTTATCCAGTAAACCGAACCTACAAAACTATACAGGTGTTTGTGTTCTCTCCTGTATATAGAACTTATTATTCAGAACCTAACAGTAAATAGAACCTATAAAATTATACAGGTGTTTGTGTTCGCTCCTGTATATGGAACTTATTACCCAGAACACGAACAATAAATAATATAAAAATCAATCTATTGACCTCTTATTTCTCTTACAAAGCGGAGGAAGAGAAACAAGCATAAGAGACTGATTTAAAAAACATTGTACTCACCAGGTGTAGTTAAGCACTGCCTTCCTGGGTCACTCACCTGAGGGAGGAAGGAACTTGTGGTTAGAACTAAATGTGTTATTTTCATGTGAGGATTATGACGTAATACCTTTACTAAATCAATAACATTAGTAATAACGTTACACCTGTAATTTGACGATAATGATGAACATAATGATGGCATATTTTTTACTCTCTCGTTGATAATAACGATAAATTGTCATAATCTATTTAATAGTTAATGATAAGGCTAATTACATCATTATATTTTTTTATTTCGTACTATTTAGGCTACAGACATTATTTTTACATCAATACTGATAGCAAGAATAATGACACTTAGAAAAAAAATATTGTTGAGCAGCTAAAGCCAGCGTCGTTGTGTCCTAGTTGTGTAGGTCACCGCGGCAAACACCTCCCCTTCACCTCTGCTTCACCACGAGGTCGAAATCTTGTCTCTTTGTGTTGGGAGTCGAGACTTTTAGCAGCTGAGCCATGGCGTCTAGGCATCTCCAACCGTAATTAATGTACTGTTCTCCTTCAAGGCGTGGTCTCCTGTGGTCTCCTGTGGTCTGCTATCACGGGCAGTTTATATCTCGGATATTTCGCTGCCCTCCACCAAGCACTTGCCTCTCCTGTCGACTCTATCATGCTGTCACTGGATCTTGCCACACTGTCATGCCCGTTCATCTCAGTTATTCACGGTTAGTCTTTGGCCATCTATCCTACCGACCTGTCCAGACCCTCTCACCACACACTCCTTCACTTCACCCACCACTCCCATCCTAATCTCATATATCCTTCAAACCTCCTTCCTTCCTTCCTTCCTTAATCTATCCCCTGTTAAGGCTACTACGTGGATTAACAGGGTCCATCCTTAGCTTGTTCCGCCTCGCTTCCTGAACGTCTTCCCTGTACTAGTCTTGTTTCAGTGTATTTTGACCCAAGTTTGTTTTTAGTTTTCCCTCAGCAGCTAACCATCTTACGAGTGTTTATTTTTTTTTACCTTACCACCTACAGGAACGATAAAATACCTGTTTTTAATCCGTCTGTATGTTTGTATATCCCCACGGACACTACAGGAAAAATCATGCGTACATTTTGGCACCAGTATCGCCGTTAAGAGAGCCAACACCCAGTTGAATATGTAAGTCACTAAACTACATAATTTCTCAATATGTTCTTTCAGGTTCTCTAGCAAAAACTACTCATTAACATATCTTCATCTACATACATACCTATTCCCCTTAACTTTCACAAGACCATTAAAACACTTCAATATTTTTCTTTGTCAATAATCCAATTGTTATTTACAATCTTTCATGATAAAAAATACTGGAAACTAATTCATATATGGTAGAATTTAATCTGTTTTTTATGTTATTTAAAACAATCTTATTCCCCGTCTGCTCTGTCTTCCCCAGTTTACTATGGCCATACTCAGTCAATGAACAACAAAATAGCAAAATGTTCCCCCACCATAAAAAAAAGAGTTTTTCTCAACGAATATTGCAAGTGGTTAACAGCTTAGGAAATTCTACTACCACTGATGCAGCCCGGCACACTGTGTGGTAGGGGGCGGGTGGGGGGGGGGGGGAGAGTGGTTGGTGGGAGAGGTGGGTGGTGGTGGGGGTGTATTAGTAGGTGGAGGAATACAAATTTTAGAAACAAGAGAGAGGGAGGGAAGTTTGAAAGGAAGCAAGGGTCGTAGGCAGCATGAGAGGGGGGAATAGAGATGTAGGAGGCATAGGAAAAAGAAAACGGAGTTACTTGTTAAGGGAAAACTATGTTATTACCGACCGAAGACTTAGACTGAAATGGAAAATATTACGATTTTCATCTTAATCTGATAATTTTCTTTGTTTATTCTTGTGTCTTTACTTAATTCATCTATAAAAATACTGTAGAGTTTAAGTGAGTGTTTTTCTGTCACACACACACACTCTACCACTACCCTCTGCCTCACACACGGGCACAATTTATATTCAAATGAGACCGGTAAAATGAAGAGAGCTGAGGGCGTATGACTGACTTATGAATCAGTTGTCAGCGAGAGATGGGGAAGCACGATACCTCCTCCTCTCCCACCCTTTCCATCCTGCCTCCTGTGGGTACATGATCCATCAGGT
Organism: Homarus gammarus; assembly: GCA_958450375.1. NCBI lineage: Eukaryota > Metazoa > Arthropoda > Malacostraca > Decapoda > Nephropidae > Homarus > Homarus gammarus. The sequence continues at coordinate 3,920 of CAUDMG010000462.1, forward strand.
TTAAACGCGTGTGTCGGCAGGTAACAGACAATCACAGCTCCATGACATTAAAAGAGATGATGCTGACTTTATGTATACAGTTTAAGACACATATACTACCACGAGACTTGAAAACATGCAATAGCGTTACTCCTTCTTAATTCTGTAGCGATTATATGTACGACTCTCTCTCTCTCTCTCTCTCTCTCTCTCTCTCTCTCTCTCTAGGAATACTGTCGACTAGAACTTATTTTGTTATCTTTATGAAACTCGTAAATAAAATATAGTTTATTTAGAATGACAAAATGGACTGGCTTATTATTTTTATTATTATTAGCTAAACAAAACTTACAGAAAATAATAATAAGAAAATAATGAAACTTTTCCTTCACCTAGTTAATTTATCTTACAATTACCTGGGTGCTTAAGCGGGTAATTCTGAGCAGTAATAAAAGGCGTAACGAGACCTTCATGTTCACTAATTACCGAGAACATCACTTAATTTTACGAAGACTCTAATTGTCTCGCTGTCTCTCAAGACTTCGTTACCACTTACTTTATTGGGGTCATAAATCTTCGTTTTTTTTATGGCTAACTATAAATATTGAGTAATGTATAAATGTCTATGTCTTACACCTGTCTTTCTTTGTGTGTCTCTGTCTGTCTCTCTTTCTCATATCGTTAATCCCTTTATATCCCTGGATTAGCTTAATCTCTCTCAGCTTCCCGTTAACAGTAAAAATTCGAGTCATAACCTAACTGTTTATCCTGACTCCGTTAACTGTTTTGTAATCGAGGGAAACAGAGACTCCCTTCTAGGTAATCATTTCAACAGCAACACAACGGTAACACAAGTGAAGGTAGTTAATGAGTCTTAGGTAGGTTAAGGACCGTACATATCATGGAGGATTCCTGGCGCGTTGGGAAGCTCCTGTCCACCAATTCCAGGATTATCTCGCCATTTCCTGGATTATATAGCCAATTCCAGGATTATCTCGCCAATCGCCTGGAATCCCGACCCTGCAGACTCCATTCCCAAGCCAGACAAGGTTCATTGGAGACATTTCGTGTTTATAACTACCAAATGAGCAATATATCCCTTCATTAAACAGTTTTATAAGTATTTCTTAAGGGATCAGCTTAAGCTTTAACTCCTAGAAAAGTATAGAAAGCTTGAGAAAATGGACTAGATCATAATTAAGCTCCCATGTCTTTAGGGATCAGCTTAAGCTTTAACTCCTAGAAAAGTATATAAAGCTTAACAAAATGGACTGGATCATAATTTAGCTGCCATGACCACCCGAGTAAGTAATGTTACGGTAGATAAACTCAATACTGTACTTGGAAACATCGATATGAGTGGACGATTATGGATGGACTCGGTCTTCCGTTACTCACGGTTCCAGGGAGAGCTAAGAGGAGCATTCATGTAGCGTGAGGTCCCTGGTGTAACGTGAGGGTCCTGATGTAATGTGAGGACCCTGATGTAACGTGAGGGCCCTGATGTAACGTGAGAGCACTGATGTAACGTGAGAGCACTGATGTAACGTGAGGGCCATGGTGTAACGTGAGGGCCCTGATGTAACGTGAGGGCCATGGTGTAACGTGAGGGCCCTGATGTAGCGTGAGGGCCCTGATGTAATGTGAGGACCCTGATGTAACGTGAGGGCCCTGGTGTAACGTGAGGGCCCAGGTGTAACGTGAGGGCCCTGATGTAACGTGAGGGCCCTGGTGTAACGTGAGGGCCGAGGTGTAACGTGAGGGCCCTGATGTAACGTGACGGCCCTGGTGTAACGTGAGGACCCTGATGTATCGTGAGGACCCTGATGTAACGTGAGGACCCTGGTGTAACGTGAGGACCCTGATGTAACGTGAGGACCCTGATGTAACGTGAGGGCCATGGTGTAACGTGAAGGCCCTGATGTAGCGTGAGGGCCCTGATGTAACGTGAGGGCCATGGTGTAACGTAGGGGCCCTGATGTAGCGTGAGGGCCCTGGTGTAACGTGAGGACCCTGATGTAACGTGAGGGCCATGGTGTAACGTGAGGCCCTGATGTAGCGTGAGGGCCCTGATGTAACGTGAGGACCCTGATGTAACGTGAGGATAAACATAAATATAGACGATAAACTAATGATACCAAGCTAAATTAATCTAATCTTAACATCATCTAACTTAATTTAGGTAAAGTTTGGTTACGTTGAGATAGCTAAAAACGGCTTCAGTGGAATCAGGTCAGCTTGATCGTATAATACACATTATGTATACTTGAATATACATGACATGACATGACATGACATGACATACGAATTACCAAAAAGTTATCTTTATTTTACAAAGTTGTCCTCAGCTATACATCCACAGTCAGCACTACACAGTCAGCTAAACTAGGAAGCTAATCGACAGCTAACAAGAGACACTTAACACTCGACACTCGACAGCATTAACGATAAGACATCAGCTTTTAACAGTGAACACGTTGTAATGTGATGATATAATGTGAAAAGGAGAGAGAGAGAGAGAGAAGACATGAATAGACAGCAGAAAGATACAGAAAAAAATAGATAAAATAAGACAGATAGAAAGACACAGACAGACATATACCACATCACAGTCACCACCCACACCCCCTCCCCTCCACCACCCACACCCCCTCCCCCCACACCCCCACCCACACCCCCTCCCCTCCACCACCCACACCCCCTCCCACCACACCCCCACCCCCTCCCCTCCACCACCCCACACCCCCTCCCCTCCCCTCCAACCCCCTCCCCTCCACCACCCACACCCCCTCCCCCCCCACCCCCCTCCCCTCCACCACCCACACCCCCTCCCCCACCCACACCCCCTCCCCCCACACCCCCACCCACACCCCCTCCCCTCCACCACCCCACACCCCCTCCCCTCCCTACAACCCCCCTCCCCTCCACCACCACAACCCCCCCTCCCCTCCCCCACCCACCCCCATCCCCCTCCCCTCCACCACCCCCACCCCCCCTCCACCCCCCCCCCTCCCCTCCACCACCCACACCCCCTCCCTCTCCCCACACCCTCCCTCCCCTCCCACCACCCCACCCCCTCCCCTCCCCCCCACCCCACACCCCCTCCCCTCCACCACCCACACCCCCCTCCCCTCCCTACACCCCCTCCCCTCCACCACCCACACCCCCTCCCCTCCACCACCCACACCCCCTCCCCTCCACCACCCACACCCCCTCCCCTCCCTACACCCCCTCCCCTCCACCACCCACACCCCCTCCCTCCTACACCCCCTCCCCCCACCACCCACACCCCCTCCCCTCCACCACCCACACCCCCTCCCCTCCACCACCCACACCCCCTCCCCACACCCCCTCCCCTCCACCACCCACACCCCCTCCCCTCCCCTCCCCTCCCTACAACCCCTCCCCTCCACCACCCACACCCCCTCCCCTCCACCACCCACACCCACACCCTCTCCCCTCCCTACACCCTCTCCTCTCCCCTACACCCTCTCCCCTCCCTACACCCCCTCCCCTCCAACACCCACAACCCCCTCCCCTCCCCACCCACACCCTCCCCTCCCCTCCACCACCCACACCCCCTCCCCTCCACCACCCACACCCCCTCCCCTCCACCACCCACACCTCCTCCCCTCCCCACCACCACCCACACCCCCTCCCCACCCCCCCTCCCCACCTCACACCCCCTCGCCTCCACCACCCACACCCCCTCCCCTCCCCCACCCCACACCCCCTCCCCACCCCACACCCCCTCCCCACCCCACACCCCCTCCCCCCACCACCCACACCCCCTCCCCTCCCCACACCCCCTCCCCACCCCACACCCCCTCCCCACCCCACACCCCCTCCCCCTCCCCCACCCACCCTACACCACAGCTCTATACACAGAGGGGCACCCACTAATCAAATCTCAGCCTCTGATTATTTTTCATATTCCCCTGAGATCAAATTTCCCCAACGCCTAATAACAATGAAAGAGGAAGGGAGAGTGGTGTTCTTGTTGTTCTTCGTGTTCTTGTTCTTCGTGTTCTTGTTCTTCGTGTTCTTGGTGTTCTTCTCATCCACTTATACCATCTCAACCTGTCTATAGTTGTTTATTTCAAGGAAGAATAAAATAATTTCTCTGGACTAAAATGTTATGGAAAAGTTGACCCTGAAGAGTCACAGAAATGAATATGTCAAAGGTTGTTTAGCTAGATATTTTTTCATCGTATTTTTTTTTTCTAAAATTTTATGTGTTTTGATTCAATTTATATTTTTGTTATCAGTATTTTCGTAATTATTTTATTTTTTATCGTTATCTTTCTTCGTTCTTTGTTTCGATTTTTCCTTTTAATTATTTGTTTATTTTCCCCTCTCTCTCACTCACTCTCTCTCTCTCTCTCTCTCTCTCTCTCTCACTCACTCTCTTTCTCTGACTCACTCTCTCTCTCTCACTCACTCTCTTTCTCTGACTCACTCTCTTTCTCTGACTCACTCTCTCTCTCTCACTCACTCTCTTTCTCTGACTCACTCTCTCTCTCACTCACTCTCTTTCTCTCACTCACTCTCTCTCTCTCTCTCACTCACTCTCTTTCTCTGTCTCACTCTCTTTCTCTGACTCACTCTCTCTCACTCACTCTCTTTCTCTGACTCACTCTCTCACTCACTCTCTTTCTCTGACTCACTCTTTCTCTCTCTCACTCACTCTCTTTCTCTGACTCACTCTCTTTCTCTGACTCACTCTCTCTCACTCACTCTCTTTCTCACTCTCTCTCTGACTCACTCTCTTTCTCTGACTCACTCTCTCTATGAATACTTGACTAAGCAGGACTCAATGTACCAGAACTTCACGAAAGTATACTATAGAAAGTTTACCAGAACATCACAACTACAGGTGAACTCAATGTACACTTTCAAGTACTCATTCGTTCGTGTAAACTAAGAACAATAATTATCACCCACGAGGTGTACATTAACACACAAATTACACTTCATTGTACTTTACTATGTACTAATTGAACCTTACTAGTCTCTATTACCTCTTATAATTATTCACCGACTCAATTACCTTCACTAGATTAACTATATGACTCATTATTGCGTAGTTGGATCAGTCATAGTTACGAGTTATTGTTACGTTCAAGTCACTATTGGGTGTTGAGTCACTGTCTTTATTCAGGTTTGTTTGTTTTTGTTGGGGATGAGTAATATTTTATAGATATTTACTCATGATTCACGATCTTTTGTAGTGAGGATGAGTAATATTCACCCATCACAACACAGTATAGTGAGGAAGAGAATATCCTTTGAGACGAGAAATACTCATTATTGGATCAGCTTATCTTACTCACTGTTGAATATTAAATAATAATAAATTAATTGTTATTTAGGAAGACAGATTATGGTAAACCAGAGGAATATACCCGTATAATGGAGGTATATCTAGCAAGGTAAACCTGAGGAATATACCCGTATGATGGAGGTATATCTAGCAAGGTAAACCTGAGGAATATACCCGTATGATGGAGGTATATCTAGCAAGGTAAACCAGGAGAATACATGCCATTATGAAGGTAAACTTAAGGTAAACCAGTGGGACGATGACTGTACACTACAATGGACCTAAATTATAGCAAGGTAAACCTGTACGCGAGCAGCAGTATATTCCCGGAAACTACTGATGCAAAGTGTGTGTGTGTGTGTGTGTAATAATAATAATAATAATATTAATAATAATAATAATAATAATAATAATAATAATAATTGACGGTTTATTGAAAAAGTTCTGCAGCCCGAAGGCTGAAAATATACATTGGACATAAATGACTTATTACATACATTGGTGGTTTAACAAAAGCCTTCATTAGAGAAAGGTGAAGGAACATACAGTGAACATACAGATTAATGTAGGTGTTGAACAGCAAAAACGTAGTGTAGTAACTCCCTCCCAGATGGTGTTAGGAGGGACCTCACGTGGTGTAGTAGTTCCCTCACAGATGGTGTTATGAGGGACCTGACGTGGTGTAGTAATTCCCTCACAGATGATGTTATGAGGGGCCTCACGTGGTGTAGTAGTTCCCTCCCAGATGGTGTTAGGAGGGACCTCACGTGGTGTAGTAGTTCCCTCACAGATGGTGTTATGAGGGGCCTCACGTGGTGTAGTAATTCCCTCACAGATGGTGTTATGAGGGGCCTCACGTGGTGTAGTAATTCCCTCACAGATGGTGTTATGAGGGGCCTCACGTGGTGTAGTAATTCCCTCACAGATGGTGTTATGAGAGGCCTCACGAGGTGTAGTAATTCCCACACAGATGGTGTTATGAGGGGCCTCACGTGGTGTAGTAATTCCCTCACAGATGGTGTTATATGAGTGAGGTGTGGTCCCAGGCCTTCCTATCGTAGACGGATTAACACATCACTGGTCTGGGTACCTGGGACTTCACTATGTGAAGGTCAACCCGGGTACGACTGTTACTGTTGAGTTGTTCTCACTGACTTAAGCACCGTTCACCACTGTTCACCTCTGTTTAACACTGGTTCCATTCCTTTCCTAAATGAAACAGCAACTTCTGGCGAGAACATGTTGATATTCCGGTGGGGAGGAGGGTTCAGGGGAGGGGGCTGGTATGGGCCAACACAACAGTTGACCTGGCTGCTCCGAGAGGAGCGCCAGGCACGTCTCGACTCTTCGGTGGTCAAGGATGTAGTGTGTGTGTGTGTGTGTGTGTTTGTTACCTGCACTTTCATCTTCTTTAATACTACGATTATGGAAGTTTGAAAGGAAGTGCGTTTACAGGTTTATTTATGCATGTGTGTGTGTGTGTGTGTGTGTGTGTGTGTGTGTAATATTCCTGCATATTCACTACTGAAGAAGAGACCGGTCGTTCAGGAGATTCAGTCAATGCATTCCCAACAAGTTGTCATCCCAAAAGAATTCTAATGAATAAACATGAACAGAGGTGAGCCAGGGTACAATAATACCCCCCCCCCCCCCCACCTGCACCACCCACCAACACCACCCCACCACCACCACCACCACCACCACACCACCCACCACCCACCAACACCACCACCACCACCCCACCCCCACCAACACCACCCCACCAACACCCCACCCCCACCACCACCATCAACGCCACCATTATCATCACTCACCCACTGTAAACTTCTCCTTAACATATACTCGTCTTAATTACTCCTTCACTCTTCATCATTGTGATTATTTTATACATGGGATGAATAATGAGAATCACAGCATTATGTAAATACTCTCCGATTCACCTTAAGGAACCAGAAAGTAAGATGGGTGATGTATAAAGATAATTTGTTCTACATTATTCATGAGTTAGATAGTTTTACACAGTTAATCGTCCTGTGTGTAGAGAGAGAGAGAGAGAGAGAGAGAGAGAGAGAGAGAGAGACCAATAGACGCCACTCACAAGTAACAAGATCGCCGAAGTTTTCCTCAAGTTACTTTTCTGACTTGTAGAAAACCGAGGAAAAACAGCAGCCAAAGAAGAAAATAAATAAAGAAGGAGGTATGGAAGAACAAGAAGAAGAGGAAGCAGAAAACACACACACACACACACACACACACACACACGAAACAAGAAGAACAATGAAGAACAAGAACAGGAGGAGTAAGAAACAGCATGAAACGTAAACACTAAGGTCCATTTTTTTTTCATAAATAAATCACACATCCTGAGGGTAGTGGTAGTGGTAGTTGGTGATAGAACATAAGAACATAAGAACATAAGGAGTCTGCAATAGGCCGGTTGGCCTGTGCATGGCAGCTCCTGTCGAGAGTTACTACCACTCTCTATCATCCATGACTCTATCTAGCCTCCTTTTAAAACTTTGCAGAGTTCCCGCACTTACTACAAAGTTGCTAAGCTTGTTCCACTCGTCCACCACCCTATTTGTGAACCAGTTTCTTCCTATCTCCCTCCTAAACCTAAACTTATCCAACTTGAATCCGTTGCTCCGAGTCCTATCCTGCTCGGATATCATAAGAACTTTATCTATAGCCCCTTTATTGATTCCTTTCACCCACTTAAATACTTCTATCATATCTCCCCGCACTCTTCGCCTTTCTAGGGAATGCAAGTTAAGTTTCTTTAACCTATCCTGATATGGAAGGTTTCTAAGTCCCGGAATCATTTTTGTCATTCTTCGCTGCACCGACTCTAGTGAATTTATATCCATTCTATAATAGGGGCACCAGAACTGAACCGCATAATCGAGGTGCGGCCTGACTAGCGCAAGATATAGTTGCAATAAGACCTCTGCACTCTTGTTACTTACACTTCTAGATATAAAACCCAATACTCTGTTTGCCTTATTTCGAACATTAACGCACTGTTTTCTAGGCCGTAGGTCCGGGCTTACAAGTACCCCTAGGTCTCTTTCACAAGTCGAATAAGGTGGTAGTGGTGGTATTAGTGGTGATAGTAGTGGTGATAGTGATGGTGGTAGTAGTAGTGGTGGTGGGTATATTGATAGTGGTAGTGGTTGTGATAGTGGTGGGTACAATATTCCAAAACAGTGGTGATAGTGGTAATGGTAATAATGATGATCGTGGTGATAGTGGTGGCAAGCACATGAGAGAGTCAGTACCAGTATCTCGGAGAGCCAGTCGTCAACATCTATCATCAAGAAGCGACCATAATCGATATCTAATGCCTGCAACCTATTTACGGTAATGGGTTTTCGATGCGTAGATGGCTCAAGTTAAGCTCATTATATCCGTCACTATGCCCAGGTAAACTCTTGGGGTTAAATTATGCCTTCCGTAATACTTGGTTACCTGAGGAAGACCAACCCCCCTCCCCCCTCCTCTATCTCTCTTTCCGCTAACACCCCACCCCTCCTTCACCACCCCCTCCTTTACCCCACCTGTCCTTCATCCCACACCCTAATTCCAGTCCTCTGTTCCTACTATCCACCCTCCTCACCCCATCTCTCCCTACCTCTACTCACCTTCTGCTTTAGAGAGGAACGTTAATGTGCGTCAGGTGTCGAAGGTAGAGTAAAGGTCATCAAGGTGAGAGGCGGTTCTTCATCTGGGTTATATACTTTAATGACTCTCATAAGAGATTTGTTCCAGCCTTAAAAGAGGAAGATTATTATGAGGGAAGTTTATGCTGACACCAACGTCACGGCAGGTAAGGAGAAGGTAAATGACTCTCTGGTGTAGTGGTTATGAGGGTGTTGTTAGGGAAGGAAAACGCCAGGCGGAGATTGACTGCCTTTGCTGGCGCTGATTTTATGATACGAGTTAATGACACGTGAGAGAGAGAGAGAGAGAGAGAGAGAGAGAGAGAGAGAGAGAGAGAGAGAGAGAGATATTCTTCCTCCCTGACGTCAACATACACATACACAGGTAGGCCTACACACACACACACACACACACACACACACACCCACCCCACCCTCCACCCACACACACACCCACCCCACCCTCCACCCACACACACACCCACCCCACCCTCCACACACACACACACACCCCACCCTGCACACACACACACACACACACCCACCCCACCCTCCACACACACACACACACACACACACACACACCCTGCACACACACACACACACACACACCACCCTCCACCCACACACAAACACACACACACACACGTTAAGAATGATCACGCGTCTCTCTTATGCCCGCCCGTCAGTTTTCGCGTCGCGTGCCATCGATTTACTGTCAGCATGTTTGTGGCGCGCCTCAGTGAGCAAAGTGGCGCACAAGTGGTCCTTAGGGGGGGGGGGGGGGAGAATGAGTTTTTTTTTTATATTTGACGTTAAAGAAAATACTACCGAGAAATTGTAGAAATGATTAAGTGAAGAATTCTGAAGGATCTGCCAAGGTGAGGTGACACTTAATGATTTGGTGCTGCCATAGACACAGGTAACATGACCCTTTTGTGATGTCTGCAGCCATAAATACGAGGTCCCGTACACACACACACACACACACACACACACTCGGAAGTTCAAGGAGCGGCATCGAGTTACCTTTTGAACACATTACACGGCCTCGTTCACAAGGCTTATTGTACTCGACATGAAAGAAAATACAGCAGAGGATTTTCCCAGTGTGGTCTTAGGAAGGAAGGTAAACAGAGGGAGAAAAAATAGTGATATTTTCTCTCTTCTCAGCCTCTTAAGTGCCGCATAAACGGTGCTTGAGATCTTTTCCGCACAGGTGATAGGAAAAAAGCACTGCTGAGGACACTGCTAAAGGACACTGATAAAGGACACTGCTGAGGACACTGATAAAGGACACTGCTAAGGACACTGCTAAAGGACACTGCTAAAGGACACTACTAAAGACAAGACCAGGATCGTTCAGGAGTTAAGAGTACAGGTGAGAGACATTACCTCCATCATATACACTGGAGGGATAAGTAGAGACGGGGAAGGGAGAGGTAGGAGAGGGATAGGCAAGGGAGGGAGAGGCAGGGGAGGGAGAGGCAGGGGAGGGAGAGGCAGGGGAGGGAGAGGCAGGGGAGGGAGAGGCAGGGGAGGGAGAGGCAGGGGAGGGAGAGGCAGGGGAGGGAGAGGCAGGGGAGGGAGAGGCAGGGGAGGGAGAGGCAGGGGAGGGAGAGGCAGGGGAGGGAGAGGCAGGGGAGGGAGAGGCAGGGGAGGGAGAGGCAGGGGAGGGAGAGGCAGGGGAGGGAGAGGCAGGGGTGGGAGAGGCAGGGGAGGGAGAGGCAGGGGAGGGAGAGGCAGGGGAGGGAGAGGCTGGGGAGGGAGAGGCAGGGGAGGGAGAGGCAGGGGAGGGAGAGGCAGGGGAGGGAGAGGCAGGGGAGGGAGAGGCAGGGGAGGGAGAGGCAGGGGAGGGAGAGGCAGGGGAGGGAGAGGCAGGGGAGGGAGAGGCAGGGGAGGGAGAGGCAGGAGAGGGAGAGGCAGGGGAGGGAGAGGCAGGGGAGGGAGAGGCAGGGGAGGGAGAGGCAGGGGAGGGAGAGGCAGGGGAGGGAGAGGCAGGGGAGGGAGAGGCAGGGGAGGGAGAGGCAGGGGAGGGAGAGGCAGGGGAGGGAGAGGCAGGAGAGGGATAGGCAGGGGAGGGAGAGGCAGGGGAGGGAGTGGCAGGGGAGGGAGAGGCAGGGAGGGAGAGGCAGGAGAGGGAGAGGCAGGGGAGGGAGAGGCAGGGGAGGGAGAGGCAGGGGAGGGAGAGGCAGGGGAGGGAGAGGCAGGGGAGGGAGAGGCAGGGGAGGGAGAGGCAGGGGAGGGAGAGGCAGGGGAGGGAGAGGCAGGGGAGGGAGAGGCAGGGGAGGGAGAGGCAGGGGAGGGAGAGGCAGGGGAGGGAGAGGACAGGGGAGGGAGAGGCAGGGGAGGGAGAGGCAGGGGAGGGAGAGGCAGGGGAGGGAGAGGCAGGGGAGGGAGAGGCAGGGGAGGGAGAGGCAGGGGAGGGAGAGGCAGGGGAGGGAGAGGCAGGGGAGGGAGAGGCAGGGGAGGGAGAGGCAGGGGAGGGAGAGGCAGGGGAGGGAGAGGCAGGGGAGGGAGAGGCAGGGGAGGGAGAGGCAGGGGAGGGAGAGGCAGGGGAGGGAGAGGCAGGGGAGGGAGAGGCAGGGGAGGGAGAGGCAGGGGAGGGAGAGGCAGGGGAGGGAGAGGCAGGGGAGGGAGAGGCAGGGGAGGGAGAGGCAGGGGAGGGAGAGGCATAGAGAAGGTCATTCACGCGTTACAGCACAAAGAAGACGTGAGAGTGAGAGCTTATTCCTTGCATTCTCTCCCCAGTATAAGAGAGAGAGAGGGGGAGGAGTGGGGAGGGGCATTTAACCGTATTATTCGGGGAGTATAGTATAAATGGAGCTATTTCCTGTGTAATCTGGTGAGAGAGAGAGAGAGAGAGAGAGAGAGAGAGAGAGAGAGAGAGAGAGAGAGATACCTCATCATCATTTCCTTTATTACATCCAGGGAGAAAACACACTCGGGGTATTTCCTGGATTATATATAAAAAAAAGCAAAAAAAAAAAAGAAAGTTAAAAGCGGGGGGAAATTTCCTGTGTATACTGGGAAGAAAGCACACAGAGGGTCATCTCTTGCTTGGTGTCACTAGGAAGGAGGAGAGGGAGGTGGAGGTTCCATTGTCCCTGGAATAGAGCACAAGAGGAGAATGTTCCCTGTAACGCACCACTGCAGTTTAGATAAAAACATTTTCCCCTTTCCACAGTAATTCCTTCAGTTATCATCGTCCTGTTGTAAATCTGGTGATGTTTGTCTCTCAAGAAATATTTCCAAGTCAAGAATAGCGACAAAAGAAAAAAGTATATATTTATAAAACGAAAGAATTTACCGGCACGCCCACACACGCCCACACACGGCTGAAAGTAAAAACCAATCAATGTCTTGTAATAGCAGGTAAGTGGTCAAGGTTTCAGCACCTGACTAAAGTTCGTGTTCTAAAATAAACTTAATTATTTCCTATTTTTCATTCATGTTACAAGATAGCGTCCATTCTCGAGCCAACCTTATATTAATTATATTTAAACAATGAACAACTATATCCTCATCCCTAATATTCCTCATACAGTATAAGGGTTTATTATATTACTCTACCTCGACCACCAAATACTTCGACCTGACGATGATATAATAACCCAGCGGCAGAAACACACTAATAAACCTGTAATATAACCTGAGATGTTTATTTTATCACATAGACCAGAGAGCTGTATAAAGTTTTAATATTGATGATGTCTTATGAATGATATAGCTTAGATAAAGCTTAAAGACCTTGAATGTTAAGACGCAGTTATGTCACCATCTTCGTAAATACAGATATTGAAGTTTAAAAAAGAGATCTGGTTCGCATGTTTTTTTTTCTCTAATGATAATACATAATTTTTCAAGTTTTTTATAATTTTGTTTCAACGTGGTTCATTTTAATTCAATCTGTTCAATAGGTCGTGATTCTTCATAGTAATATATAAAGAGATAATTTCACTACGTCGGTGAGGCACAAAAATGCTTCCTTGCCTGAACGCGTCTTTCTGTGGCTGTAGGGAGAACACACTGAGGGCCCTCCTGGTGCGTCAGTCTCCGGGCAAGTTTATCATCATCGTCCCTCTCATATCACCCAGCGACCCTAAAACTCCTCAGGTCACCCGGAGGGAAGGTTGTGTGAGACAAGGGATCATTGTGTTGAGGTAGTTGTCTCAGCAGTCCTCGTGTCAAGAAGTGCACTCCTCTCTTGGTTTGAGAGAGGAGAGGGTGTGAGGGAAGGAGGGAAGGTGTGGCTGTGTGTATAAATAACACCAAAATAGCTTTGCTAGTGAAGGACATAACTAGATGTTAAGTGGACAGTTTCTAGTACAATTTAAGGATAATGAAGAGGAAAGAAACACACATTATTTTGAAGGTCCTGAAGGTGTTAGGTGCTTAGCTTAAAGTACTGGAGTCTGAAGTACATAGCTAGTAATTAAGGAGAAAATTACACAGATGATTTTTAAGTTAAGGCAGGTATGAGCATTCACTTTAGGTGCTGGAAAGGCTAGCAATACTCTGAAGACCAATGCGCAGTGGGTCAACGGGTTCATCACCGCCAACTCCTACCAACTACCGTAAAACTTTGGTGGGAAATTCAAGGCGTATATATCCACTCCTCGTTCCTAAAATAAATTAACGTTTGGAAATAAATTTTAACCTCTTTTGAGCGTGAATTGAGTAAAGGAAGAAAACACTTAATAATGAGAAGTCAATAAAGCGTCTGACAAGGAAGATGAAAAAATAAATACTTTGTGGTCTGAGGTCCAGGTTGTATGTATAGTGAATGTGAGTATACACAGACTCGCATGTATACACAGCTTTAAGAAACGTGTGTGTGTGGATGTTGTTGTGTGTGCTGTGGTTATAAGACCATAGTGACTATCTGCTACGTGGTTGGCAGTAAGTACTGTACTGCATCGAGTTGGACAGAGATGGAGACCAAGTTAATCAGTGAGTGACGTAGGTACCAACTGTTGTCGTGGGTATGTTGTGATCACGTAGTTATCCTATATATGTTCTCTGTGACGTAGTTAATCGTGGCATTTGGTCGAGGTGCGCAATTCCAGAGGTCATGTATGTCCTTATGAAAAGTGCATAAACACACATGGGTATACATAGGGCTCTGTGTGTGTGTGTGTGTGTGTGTGTGTGTGTGTGTGCGCGCGCGCGTGTGTGCTTCACCAATAGCAGTAGCTACATTGATAAAAACTAGTCAGGCGTAAAGGTTCTGAAAAAGGTCTGTCAAAAACTAACGAAATATCTTAAACATTTCTCCCATTTCGAGAAATTTCCTGACTGCATCGAAAAAATCTCTCTCTCTCTCTCTCTAGTAAGATTGAAGAAGCTGCATCTTTTATGAGGGATGACCGTAAATGAAGCTTCGATCTGGAGAAGCCAGATTACCCACCTTAAAAGTGAAGCTCTCTAGTGGGAAGAAAAAAATATATATTCCCGATGCTGGCTAAGTAATGAATAGATAACAAAAATGTTTTAAGGAGGGAGTAAATTATTTCCAGGTTAGTTTCGTAAAGAGAATATGCTTATTAAACACGCACAGAAAAACAATAAAAGCGCCACACACACACACACACACACACGTCTAAATCCTCCGAGAGTATAAACAATTCCTTCAACACCGACATAGAAGAAATATTACTTCTCCTGGCGAGACTTATATTAATATCCAACTCCGCTAGAGAGACACAAACACTGGGGCACATCTCACACTACCTTCCGAGTAAGTCTACAAAAGGAAACAGACGTGTCCTTTTGTTTTTCCACCACTTTTTATGGAAAGTTTTCACCCTCGTCAAACTTAATGGCCGAGGTAGGAGAAAGTATGCAGCCTCAGGGCCTCTTCCCTCCTCAAACTTGTTCTCCCACTTTACCAGGTTCTCCTTCTTCCCTTGGCTGGTGTCGCAGGAGTCCATCATAGATTATTAGTCATTCAATGATTCTTGGACACGGTTCAATGATAGAGTGAGAGACAAGTTTCCTCACAACTCCGATATTTGTTTTCTCACTTATTTGTTGTTCTTAAGAAAGGAGGGTCGGGGGAAGGAGGGGTGGGGGAAGGAGGGGTGGGGGAAGGAGAGGTGGGGGAAGGAGGGTGGGGGAAGGAGAGGTGGGGGAAGGAGAGGTGGGGGAAAGGAGAGTGGGGGGAAGAGGGGTGGGGGAAGGAGGGTGGGGGAAGGAGAGGTGGGGGAAGGAGGGTGGGGGAAGGAGGGGTGGGGGAAGGAGAGGTGGGGGAAGGAGGGGTGGGGGAAGGAGGGGTGGTGGAAGGAGGGGTGGGGGAAGGAGAGGTGGGGGAAGGAGGGGTGGGGGAAGGAGGGTTGGGGGAAGGAGAGGTGGTGGAAGGAGAGGTGGGGGAAGGAGGGGTGGGGGAAGGAGGGTGGGGGAAGGAGGGTCGGGGGTAGGAGGGGTGGGGGAAGGAGAGGTGGGGGAAGGGGGGGGAAGAGGGTGGGGGAAGGAGGGTGGGGGAAGGAGGGGTGGGGGAAGGAGGGGTGGGGGAAGGAGGGTGGGGGAAGGAGGGGTGGGGGAAGGAGGGGTGGGGGAAGGAGGGGTGGGGGAAGGAGGGTGGGGGAAGGAGGGGTGGGGGAAGGAGGGGTGGGGAAGGAGGGGTGGGGGAAGGAGAGGTGGTGGAAGGAGAGGTGGGGGAAGGAGGGGTGGGGGAAGGAGGGGTGGGGGAAGGAGGGGTGGGGGAAGGAGGGTGGGGGAAGGAGGGTGGGGGAAGGAGGGGTGGGGGAAGGAGGGGTGGGGGAAGGAGAGGTGGGGGAAGGAGAGGTGGGGGAAGGAGGGTGGGGGAAGGAGGGGTGGGGGAAGGAGGGGTGGGGGAAGGAGAGGTGGGGAAGGAGTGGTGGGGGAAGGAGGGGTGGGGGAAGGAGAGGTGGGGGAAGGAGGGTGGGGAAGGAGGGGTGGGGAAGGAGGGTGGGGGAAGGAGGGGTGTGGGAAGGAGAGGTGGGGGAAGAAGAGGTGGGGGAAGGAGGGGTGGGGGAAGGAGGGTGGGGGAAGGAGAGGTGGGGGAAGGAGAGGTGGGGGAAGGAGGGGTGGGGGAAGGAGAGGTGGGGGAAGGAGGGTGGGGAAGGAGAGGTGGGGGAAGGAGAGGTGGGGGAAGGAGGGGTGGGGGAAGGAGGGGTGGGGGAAGGAGGGGTGGGGAAGGAGGGGTGGGGGAAGGAGGGGTGGGGGAAGGAGGGGTGGGGGAAGGAGGGGTGGGGGAAGGAGGGGTGGGGGAAGGAGGGGTGGGGGAAGGAGAGGTGGGGAAGGAGGGGTGGGGGAAGGAGAGGTGGGGGAAGGAGGGGTGGGGAAGGAGGGTGGGGGAAGGAGGGGTGGGGGAAGGAGGGGTGGGGAAGGAGAGGTGGGGGAAGGAGGGGTGGGGGAAGGAGGGTGGGGGAAGGAGGGGTGGGGGAAGGAGGGTGGGGGAAGGAGAGGTGGGGGAAGGAGGGGTGGGGAAGGAGGGGTGGGGGAAGGAGGGGTGGGGGAAGGAGAGGTGGGGGAAGGAGAGGTGGGGAAGGAGAGGTGGGGGAAGGAGAGGTGGGGGAAGGAGGGGTGGGGGAAGGAGAGGTGGGGAAGGAGGGGTGGTGGAAGGAGAGGTGAGGAAGGAGAGGTGGGGAAGGAGAGGTGGGGGAAGGAGGGGTGGGGGAAGGAGGGGTGGGGGAAGGAGAGGTGGGGGAAGGAGGGGTGGGGGAAGGAGGGGTGGGGGAAGGAGGGGTGGGGGAAGGAGAGGTGGGGGAAGGAGGGTGGGGAAGGAGAGGTGGGGGAAGGAGGGCGGGGGAAGGAGGGGTGGGGGAAGGAGGGGTGGGGGAAGGAGGGTGGGGAAGGAGAGGTGGGGGAAGGAGGGGTGGGGAAGGAGAGGTGGTGGAAGGAGAGGTGGGGGAAGGAGGGGTGGGAGAAGGAGGGGTGGGGGAAGGAGGGGTGGGGGAAGGAGAGGTGGGGGAAGGAGAGGTGGGGGAAGGAGGGGTGGGGGAAGGAGGGGTGGTGGAAGGAGAGGTGGGGGAAGGAGAGGTGGGGGAAGGAGGGGTGGTGGAAGGAGAGGTGGGGAAGGAGAGGTGGGGGAAGGAGAGGTGGGGGAAGGAGGGGTGGGGGAAGGAGGGGTGGGGGAAGGAGGGGTGGGGGAAGGAGGGGTGGGGGAAGGAGGGTGGGGGAAGGAGGGTGGGGGAAGGAGGGGTGGGGAAGGAGGGGTGGGGGAAGGAGGGTGGGGAAGGAGGGGTGGGGGAAGGAGAGGTGGGGGAAGGAGGGGTGGGGGAAGGAGGGTGGGGAAGGAGGGTGGGGGAAGGAGAGGTGGGGGAAGGAGGGTTGAGGGAAGGAGGGGTGGTGGAAGGAGAGGTGAGGAAGGAGAGGTGGTGGAAGGAGGGGTGGGGGAAGGAGGGTGGGGGAAGGAGGGTGGGGGAAGGAGAGGTGGGGGAAGGAGGGGTGGGGGAAGGAGGGGTGGGGGAAGGAGGGTGGGGGAAGGAGGGGTGGGGGAAGGAGGGGTGGGTGAAGGAGGGGTGGGGGAAGGAGGGGTGGGGGAAGGAGGGGTGGGGAAGGAGAGGTGGGGGAAGGAGAGGTGGGGGAAGGAGAGGTGGGGGAAGGAGGGGTGGGGAAGGAGAGGTGGGGAAGGAGGGTGGGGGAAGGAGGGTGGGGGAAGGAGGGGTGGGGGAAGGAGAGGTGGGGGAAGGAGGGTTGGTGGAAGGAGAGGTGGGGGAAGGAGGGGTGGGGAAGGAGGGGGGGGAAGGAGGGGTGGGGGAGGAGGGGTGGGGGAGGAGGGGGGGAAGGAGGGTGGGGGAAGGAGGGGTGGGGGAAGGAGGGGTGGGGGAAGGAGGGGTGGGGGAAGGAGGGGTGGGGAAGGAGGGTGGGGGAAGGAGAGGTGGGGGAAGGA
Source organism: Homarus gammarus (assembly GCA_958450375.1). Taxonomy (NCBI): domain Eukaryota; kingdom Metazoa; phylum Arthropoda; class Malacostraca; order Decapoda; family Nephropidae; genus Homarus; species Homarus gammarus. The sequence continues at coordinate 21,738 of CAUDMG010000462.1, forward strand.
GGGGTGGGGGTAGGAGGGGTGGGGGTAGGGGGATGGGGGAAGGAGGGGTGGGGGAAGGAGGGGTGGGGGAAGGAGGGATGGGGGAAGGAGGGTGGGGGAAGGAGGGGTGGGGGAAGGAGGGGTGGGGGAAGGAGGGGTGGGGGAAGGAGGGGTGGGGGAAGGAGGGGTGGGGGAAGGAGGGTGGGGAAGGAGGGGTGGGGGAAGGAGGGTGGGGGAAGGAGGGGTGGGGGAAGGAGGGTGGGGGAAGGAGGGGTGGGGGAAGGAGGGGTGGGGAAGGAGGGTGGGGAAGGAGGGCGGGGGAAGGAGGGGTGGGGGAAGGAGGGGTGGGGGAAGGAGGGGTGGGGAAGGAGGGTGGGGAAGGAGGGGTGGGGAAGGAGGGGTGGGGGAAGGAGGGGTGCGGATGGGGGAAGGAGGGGTGGGGGAAGGAGGGGTGGGGGAAGGAGGGGTGGGGGAAGGAGAGGTGGGGGAAGGAGGGGTGGGGGAAGGAGGGGTGGGGGAAGGAGAGGTGGGGGAAGGAGGGGTGGGGGAAGGAGGGTGGGGGAAGGAGAGGTGGGGGAAGGAGGGTGGGGGACGGAGGGGTGGGGAAGGAGGGGTGGGGGAAGGAGGGGTGGGGGAAGGAGGGGTGGGGGAAGGAGGGGTGGGGGAAGGAGAGGTGGGGGAAGGAGAGGTGGGGGAAGGAGAGGTGGGGGAAGGAGGGTGGGGGAAGGAGGGGTGGGGGAAGGAGGGGTGGGGGAAGGAGGGGTGGGGGAAGGAGAGGTGGGGGAAGGAGAGGTGGGGGAAGGAGGGGTGGGGAAGGAGGGGTGGTGGAAGGAGGGTGGGGGAAGGAGGGGTGGGGGAAGGAGAGGTGGGGGAAGGAGGGGTGGGGGAAGGAGGGGTGGGGGAAGGAGAGGTGGGGGAAGGAGGGGTGGTGGAAGGAGAGGTGGGGACAGGAGGGGGGGGGAAAGGAGGGGTGGGGGAAGGAGGGGTGGGGAAGGAGGGTGGGGGAAGGAGGGGTGGGGAAGGAGGGGTGGGGGAAGGAGGGGTGGGGAAGGAGGGGTGGGGGAAGGAGGGGTGGGGAAGGAGGGTGGGGAAGGAGGGTGGGGAAGGAGGGGTGGGGGAAGGAGGGGTGGGGGAAGGAGGGGTGGGGGAAGGAGAGGTGGGGGAAGGAGAGGTGGGGGAAGGAGGGGTGGTGGAAGGAGGGGTGGGGGAAGGAGAGGTGGGGAAGGAGGGGTGGGGGAAGGAGGGGTGGGGGAAGGAGGGGTGGGGGAAGGAGAGGTGGGGGAAGGAGGGGTGGGGGAAGGAGGGGTGGGGAAGGAGAGGTGGGGAAGGAGGGTGGGGGAAGGAGGGGTGGGGGAAGGAGGGGTGGGGGAAGGAGAGGTGGGGGAAGGAGAGGTGGGGGAAGGAGGGGTGGGGGAAGGAGGGGTGGGGGAAGGAGGGGTGGGGAAGGAGGGGTGGGGGAAGGAGGGTGGGGGAAGGAGAGGTGGGGAAGGAGAGGTGGGGAAGGAGGGGTGGGGGAAGGAGGGGTGGGGGAAGGAGGGGTGGGGGAAGGAGAGGTGGGGAAGGAGGGTGGGGGAAGGAGAGGTGGTGGAAGGAGGGGTGGGGGAAGGAGAGGTGGTGGAAGGAGAGGTGGGGAAGGAGGGGTGGGGGAAGGAGGGGTGGGGAAGGAGGGGTGGGGAAGGAGAGGTGGGGGAAGGAGGTGGGGGAAGGAGGGTGGGAGAAGGAGGGGTGGGGGAAGGAGGGGTGGGGGAAGGAGGTGGGGAAGGAGCGGTGGTGGAAGGAGGGGTGGTGGAAGGAGGGGTGGGGGAAGGAGGGGTGGGGGAAGGAGGGGTGGGGGAAGGAGGGGTGGGGGAAGGAGAGGTGGGGGAAGGAGAGGTGGTGGAAGGAGGGGTGGGGGAAGGAGGGTGGGGGAAGGAGGGTGGGGAAGGAGGGGTGGGGGAAGGAGGGGTGGGGGAAGGAGAGGTGGTGGAAGGAGAGGTGGGGAAGGAGAGGTGGGGGAAGGAGGGGTGGGGGAAGGAGGGGTGGGGGAAGGAGAGGTGGGGAAGGAGAGGTGGGGAAGGAGAGGTGGGGAAGGAGGGGTGGGGAAGGAGGGCCGGGAGGAGGAGAGGTGGGGGAAGGAGGGGTGGGGGAAGGAGAGGTGGTGGAAGGAGGGGCGGGGAAGGAGGGCTGGGAGAAGGAGTGGTGGTGGAAGGAGGGTGGGGGAAGGAGAGGTGGGGGAAGGAGGGGTGGGGGAAGGAGAGGTGGGGAAGGAGGGGTGGGGGAAGGAGGGGTGGGGGAAGGAGAGGTGGGGGAAGGAGAGGTGGGGGAAGGAGAGGTGGGGGAAGGAGGGGTGGGGATAGGAGGGGTGGGGAAGGAGGGGTGGGGAAGGAGGGGTGGGGGAAGGAGGGGTGGGGAAGGAGGGTGGGGGAAGGAGGGGTGGGGGAAGGAGGGGTGGGGGAAGGAGGGGTGGGGGAAGGAGGGTGGGGGAAGGAGAGGTGGGGGAAGGAGAGGTGGGGGAAGGAGGGGTGGGGAAGGAGGGGGGGAAGGAGGGGTGGGGAAGGAGGGGTGGGGAAGGAGGGGTGGGGGAAGAAGAGGTGGGGGAAGGAGAGGTGGGGGAAGGAGGGTGGGGAAGGAGGGGGGGAAGGAGGGTGGGGGAAGGAGGGGTGGGGGAAGGAGGGGTGGGGGAAGGAGGGGGGGGAAGGACGGGTGGGGGAAGGAGGGGTGGGGGAAGGAGGGGTGGGGGAAGGAGGGGTGGGGGAAGGAGGGGTGGTGGAAGGAGAGGTGGGGGAAGGAGGGTGGTGGAAGGAGGGGTGGGGAAGGAGGGGTGGGGGAAGGAGGGGTGGGGGAAGGAGGGGGGGGGGAGGGAGGGGGGGGAAGGAGGGTGGGGGAAGGAGGGGTGGGGGAAGGAGGGTGGGGAAGGAGGGGTGGGGGAAGGAGGGCCGGTAGAAGGAGGGCCGGGAGAAGGAGGGGTGGGGGAAGGAGAGGTGGGGGTAGGAGGGGAGGGGAAGGAGGGTGGGGGAAGGAGGGGTGGGGGAAGGAGGGGTGGGGAAGGAGGGCCGGGGGAAGGAGGGCTGGGGGAAGGAGGGTGGGGGAAGGAGGGTGGGGGAAGGAGGGTGGGGGAAGGAGGGGTGGGGGAAGGAGGGGTGGGGGTAGGAGGGGTGGGGGTAGGAGGGCCGGGGGAAGGAGGGTCGGGGGAAGGAGGGGTGGGGGAAGGAGGGGTGGGGGTAGGAGGGGTGGGGAAGGAGAGGTGGGGGAAGGAGGGTGGGGGAAGGAGGGTGGGGGAAGGAGGGCGGGGAAGGAGGGTCGGGGAAGGAGGGTGGGGGAAGGAGGGTCGGGGGAAGGAGGGGTGGGGGAAGGAGGGGTGGGGAAGGAGGGGTGGGGGTAGGAGGGCAGGGGGAAGGAGAGGTGGGGAAGGAGGGGTGGGGGAAGGAGGGGTGGGGGTAGGAGGGCCGGGAGAAGGAGGGCCGGAGGAGGGGTGGGGAAGGGGGGGTGGGGGAAGGAGGGGTGGGGGAAGGAGGGGTGGGGGAAGGAGGGGTGGGGGAAGGAGAGGTGGGGGTAGGAGGGCCGGGGGAAGGAGGGTCAGGGGAAGGAGGGTCGGGGGAAGGAGGGGTGGGGGAAGGAGAGGTGGGGGAAGGAGGGCCGGAGAAGGAGGGCCGGAGGAGGGGTGGGGAAGGGGGGTCGGGGGAAGGAGGGGTGGGGGAAGGAGGGGTGGGGGAAGGAGGGGTGGTGGAAGGAGTGGTGGGGGAAGGAGGGCCGGAGGTTAGGAGGGGTGGGAGAGGGTAGAGGCGTGGTGGTGGGGGAGGGTAGGGGTGTGGTGGTGGGGGAGGGTAGGGGTGTGGTGGTGGGGAAGGGTAGGGGACGTAGTGGTGAAGGACTGGAGGGAAAAAGAGGAAGTTAGGGATTTTGAATCTTGTGAACTTCAAATTGGATTCGGAAGAAGAAAAGATTCACCAGTGTTTTATTCTGCGTGGTCTTGTCTCAGAGTCTTTACAACTTTATGAAACTTACTTTAATAACTCTTATATTGGCTGTTGACGAGATACTCTGCCTTACACACACACACACACACACACAGACACACACACGCGCACACACACACACACACACACACACACACACACGCGCACACACACACACACACACACACACACACACACACACACACCCACACGCGTACACACACACACACACACACACACAGACACACACACACACACAGACACCCACACGCGTACACACACACACACACACCCCCACACACACAGACACCCACACGCACGCACACACCCACACACCCACACACACACACACCCACACACCACACGCACACACACACACACACACACACCCACACACACACACACCATCTCTCATCGACAATTTGTTCTTCCTTCAATGTGATGTCTAGGCAGAGAAAGTATCTTGCCGTAGCGATATTTTAGGCGACGTTATATCTTTCCTCGATTGCTGTTTGAAAAGAGTTTCCATTCCATAACTCTGGAACAGCGTAAGATGAGCTTTTAAGTTCGATCCCTTATAAAAGACCAGACCATTTCTTTCCTAGAGGATTCGATCATTTATTACAAGTGATAAGACTTCCTTCTTTATATCTGCCTCAACAACCATGGAAACTACGTCTATTTTCTTTGGTTTTTTATATGTGTACAATATATTCTTCCTTTCTGTGTGTGTGTGTGTGTGTGTGTGTGTGTGTAGTAATATTAATTCGAAAATTCCATCAGAAAATGTCCTCCCAAGGTTGTGGTGCGGAGCCAAATAGAATAAGTAAGCCACTCGATGTTTGACTTTTGATCAGGATATTAAAATTGTGTGCTGCGGGCGGTGAGTGACCTCGGTGGGCGAGGCTCTTGCTACCAACACAAGGAAAGTCAGAGGAGTGGTTGTTTTTTTTCACTGCTCTCTCTCTCTCTCTCTCTCTCTCTCTCTCTCTCTTTGCCACTTGCTGTGTAAATTGTGAACACCTCCGCCTAGCTCCCGCAAATGGAGCAAGCAGCCACGTTTCTGTGAATGGTATCATAAACTATGCAGGTCCTACTCTAACTCTGGCCGAAAACATATTTTTCCAGGGGAGGGTCTGTTTCTGTCACTCTATTTGTTTTTCCTTCCCTGTGTCTTTCTCTTTTTCTGTCCAGTTTCTGTTTGTGTGTTCGTGTTTCTCTCCTTCACTCTTCATGTGCCTCTGTCCACCAATAATCAATTGTTATGAGATATTTTTCTAAGTACCTTAGTGGAAAGGTTATGATTCACTGTTCGATCATATCCTCTGACCTCGAATAGGAATGAGAGAATTAATTTAACATCAATTTAATATTTAACCTCCCTGTTGCGTGGGTACTAAATTAATTCTAGGGCTGCCAATTTTACATCTGAATATATAATATGTTGATGATTCATATTTGCTGTTGAACGGAACAACCAAATTAAACTGAGCGAAAAATAGTAATATTAATTTAATTTGGAAACCATTCATTCAGGATTGTAATTCAATCCTCGGATGATATAAAAAATGTCTCATAAAGATGTATACATATACCCTTACAGATTTTCGTCGATATTAAATAAATACTTTTAATACAACAACAACATTGTTTTCCCATAAGTGAGGACAATGTTGTTATTAAAATACAAGTATTCACGTGATTTCCACGAACATTTCTAAGGCAGAGTGTTGTTATATATTAAAGATGACAATGACCAAGGAAGCCAAGTATGACCAGTTTAGTCAATGTATCAGTCTAACTGTGAGGAGATGGTCGGCTCCAGTGCTCTATAAAATATGTAAAATAAATTAGTGTCTCAAATATTATTACTTTCCACAAGGGTAAACGTGGTGAAGTTAACGAATTCTTATAAAAACAACAGTAACTATAAATAACTTATAACTCTTTACACTTAAGTCTAAGACAACACATAAGATTAAATTAAAAAAGAACGGTTACATAATAGTTAACGTGAAGCATACTAACATACGGCAGTAAACCAGTTCAGAGTCGAGGTTATACAAACAACATAAACCGGGGAGTCACCAATCACAGGCCGCAGGGAAGAGCATTTACCGCGTCGCGTGAGAGGTGAGAGTGAGTGAGGTGGTGAGGCGAGTCTCCCAGTGTGTGTGTAGCCGTGCTGTATTTTTGTATGGAGCAATGCAGAATTCTCATTGGCTATAAGCTACCTAGATTCTAAGTGGACTATTAGCTCAAGAAAGATGATAATTGGTCAACTGAAGTTCACGAAAAGGATACGGGATGTTTCGACTCATTCACAAGAACTGTGAATCATTTGGATGCGCTAACACAGACCAGCTCGTGTCAGCCATTGTTTTCGATAACAGTAATAAACCGTACATTAGTTTCTTAATCAAACACAAACAGTAACACAAGTATTAAATACTAATACATCATAACGCTGTATCATTCAATAATACATCAGAATAATGTATCATGGTATCTGTTTGTGGGATACATTATAAGACTACAATACTCTGGTGCTCTGGACGACACCTGGAGAGTAGCTGTGAATAACTCTCAACGCTGGGAAGGTTTTGCCTATTTATTGGATCACCCAGAACAGCTTCTCTCTCTCTCTCTCTCTCTCTCTCTCTCTCTCTCTCTCTTTAAAATATTTTCAAGTGGACAGGTTAAGTCTAGTTTCCAAGGCAAGAAGTCTATCTCCTAATATAAATGAGAATGGAGGGATCAAATTTAGCCTTTTAAGTTCTATAGATCAGTTCCAAAAAGTCTTTAAAACTGAACAACTAAGATCAGCCACTCAGGGGTAAAGGCTGATCAGTTACAGTATCTAATATACTATAGGACTAGGCGTGTGTCTGTTTGTGTGTGTGTGTGTGTGTGTGTATCTGTTCTGGGCAGCCGAAACGGCACAATCGTTTTTCATCAATTCATCAAACTTGGTGTAAAAATCGCAAAAAATTCGTAGAGTGGAACAAACCTGGTCCCATGTCGATGGTTTCTTTAGGAAGGCATTAGTTAACAATTTTATTTACGTTGGAAAACGATGCAAGTCTACGGACTTGGCGAACCCTAATTAACTATACAAGTCTACGGACTTGGCACACCCTCATTCGTTGTACGCTGTCACGAGCGTTCAAACACAAGAGCACGAACGTGCCCGCGATCACTTGTATATAACTAATGAGAGTAATCTGTCAGGCTAAATTTCCACTGACAAGAGGTCAGTTCCTTTAAATCATTGGGAAGGAATTGGTGGTGGTGGAGGATGGTCATAGACAGCTGCCAGAGGTGGTCTAGCACGTGGAAGATCAGACCTGAAATATTTCCACTCAAATATTCACAGATCTTGGTGCCTCAGGGAGTGGGCTGTTGGTCCCCACCCACCACATCAAGCCCAGCGTGTCAAGACAAGTCAGCAGAATCTGACACCTGCTGATAGAGACCCCCCTATCCGCCCATGTCTATTCACAAATGTATATGATTGTATTTGTGTCTATATCTTGTTTTTTCTATTACTATTGTTATTAAATTATAGAATGAAATAGACGACCTTCCCCCCCCCCCCCCCCCCCACACGGCGGTGCAGTGTGAAGTGACAGAGATTTGCTTTAAATACTGAGTTTAACATAGAAGCAATTACTCTCCTTAACGTCTGGCGAGTGGCTGGGTGACACACACACACACACACACGGATCCAGACGGCGTATTGCATCACCTGAGTTTGTCCTTGATCTATTCAAATGGAATTCTCTCTCAGGTAACAGGAATCCCACTCCACGGTGATGTTTGAAAAGCTATTAAGGCGCTCTATGAATACTATCATCAAGGGGTGGAGGGTATGTGATCTTTTGTCTGACGATATACAATACTATAGTTTTGGGGGGACATATCAGAAGTGTGTGAGTAAACCCCATCTGATCAACTGAAGGTTCACCCCACACCAAGTATGTTGTACCTCAAGATTAAACACTCTAATGTCATCCTAACCTAACCTTACCTGACCTAACCTTACCAGACCTAATCTAACCTGACCTACCCTTACCTGATATAGCCTAACCTGACCTACCCTCACCTGAACTAGCCTTACCTGACTTGACCTACCCTCACCTGAACTAGCCTTACCTGACTTGACCTACCCTCACCTGAACTAGCCTTACCTGACTTGACCTACCCTCACCTGAACTAAAGGTAGGTTCAGTATAAACCTTACCTTCCACAACCTGGTATAAATCTTTTAGTCGTCCTCCACTAATCTGAATAAATCTTCCTGTTCTCCTCACGACAGCTGCTGCTCTTAACGCCAACGACAAGAAAAAAAGAAGCAAATTATTTCAACCTTCAATGACAAATGACAGTAAAAGCAATTAGGTGGGCTTTCCAGACACTACCTTTGCTAAAGCTAAACACACACGCACACAGACAGACACGAAGACTTTATTTTCCTGGTGATATAGTCTCGAGGTACGACAGGTGTTACATAATAATGCTTCCCGATTTCACCGATAAAATTAATAAGGAATATGTAGTGAGAGCTGATGCAAACACTTGTCCGTTGAAGACTGAGATGAACGTTTAAAGCTGAGGATTATATTTCCAGCTGAGATAAAGCTTTTATGAGAACGATGATGACTGGGTTAAACTTTGAAGAATGAATTAAACGTTAAGGTAATCAATTAAAGACTAAATCAAACGTACTTAAGACTGAGCTCAACTTTAATATTAATGTTTAAGACTGAGATAAACTTAAGGAAATAATCACGGTCTTTGTCAGGGATTTTTAGATACGGAGAAGAATGAGACCTTTTTACTTGATGCTTCTTCTCATAATGATGAAAAAATATATATATTATCAGTCTGCAATCTCTCACATAACTGAATAAAAAATTTAACTTGAGACACTGAAAGAGATAAGTGTTCCTTGTTTCACCATGACTTAACTGAGGCGCTAAAGATGCCGGGGAACCTCAATTTAACTCTTCTTTATTAACAAGAAAATTTTTACTTCACTTGCAAAATTTCAGTGAAGTTTAATGTAGTTTGCCCTCCTGATGTTGTTGCCTTGGTGAGGGTGGAGTTAGAGGCTTGAGAGATACTGTGGAGCAGCAAATGGTACCACGCGTTGATGTGGTCCACACTCGTGTACACATACTGTATGTACACAGAGAAAATGGTAGGAATATGTGGAAACAAAGACACATACATCCGAAGCATACCTACACTTACAGTGACTGTAAGTGCCAGACTTGTGAATATGTCTGTTCCAGTGGCACGATATCGTCGCACCGACCCCTGATTTGTGTACTGTACAGCCCTGTAAATGAATGTATTCAACGCATATCATTATGTCTAAATCAACTGTAAGTTTGTATATTTTCAGCCACCGGCTGCAACCCTATTACCGTTATTATCATTATTATTCGTATTACATGATCCCACGCTGATAAACCCACACTTCCAGATATTCAGTCTTCCCATAACCTTTATTAATGTACACAACCTAGGAGTGATAACCATAATTTTTCACCTAAACAAAATCGACAATATAAAAGGACTCAGCCAGGTATTGTATCTCGAAATACCAATAAAAAACAAAAACTCAGTTTAAGTTTTACTCTCTGTTTGTGGCCCTGAAAACTTGAGAGCCTATGATGAACAAGATAACATTAGGCAAAAATTCTTGCTTGCCGGGGAGTACTATATTTTACGACGATATATTTTATTTGAAAAGTGAAATATAACAATCAAGTAGGAATATTGTGTTTTGTTCAAATAACTACCACAGCATGAAAGAGCAAGACCATAACAAATTAGAGGGATGCCTTAGAGGAAGAAGACGCCCTCCAGGAGAGATCACCAACATACTGTATGACTCAATCAAGGTTATATGGCAAAAAATACAAAAAACAAATGACTTTTGCATATTCCAAAACGCTCTGGACCCGATCTTTGGTAATGAAAAGAAACACTGGGAAACATGTCAGTTGTAAGAGGATTCATGATGTTGGAATGGAAAATGACTTAAAAGATCACGTAATAATGGTGTAAAGGAACTCAAAGTTACGGAACTTGATTGGAGTTGATGATGTATGAAAGTCACTAACCTAGTAAATCGCTGGATCAAGAAAATTGCCCGAGTGATTTTATATAGCAAACGATATCACCAATCTTTAACACGGGAAGTAACAGTGACTAGTTAGCGGAGACGTAAAACTCCCCAACAAGTATACAAAAAAAGGTATCGGATACAGTATATAAAACTGACTTGGACTTACCTGAAGTGTGATATGTTGTGGTGTGTTACGGTCACCTGGGGAGCTGTTAACTTTCACCTACCTGGAAAAAAAACCAGGTTAACTTTCATTCCACCTTTACTGCTATAATTTTGTGTAAAGGTCAAGTATAAAGTCGCCACTTATGCCGTGTTATATATTGGACTCAGCTCAAGGATGTGTTTGTTTTAAAGTAAAAAATTTTATTTAGTGAGAGAGGATTAAATAATAACTATGAACCTACAGTAGTACCTTTAGAGGTGTTCTATGGCAACAGTTTGTGTGGCTATGATGACAGAAACCAACCAAACCCAACTAAATCACTCGATATATAAGATCATCAAGTTTGGTTTAGTTGGTTTATGTTGTCTGGCATTACCAATGATTTAGTCCAGCCTTCCTGAGGAAGTTTTAACAGTAACATCATAAAAGGAAAACTGTATATATTCCACATTCCTACGTTTTCTCTCTCTCCTATTAGAAAAGCATCTATGCAATACCAATATCATATACTATTTCCTCGTCAACATTGGTCGGACTGCTGTCAACCGTCTCGAAGTTATCCAGAGGAAAGCTGCTCGTATCATCCTTGGGGCTCCTCAGTGGACACGCTCTACTTCTCTATATACCGAACTTGGTCTTTCCCCCTTACAGGATCGTGTCCAGGAGTTTTACCTAAAAACTGCCGTTTCCATTCTACGGAATCCTCGGGGCAACTATGTCCAAGCCAACTTGACTCCTGCTGTCCGAGGCCGACCTCCATCTAGAAGACAGTGGCGAGGGTCACTCATCCGAGCCCTTCAGGAACACGACCTCCTGCCTGATATTGTTGTCACCCCTGCTGTTGGTTCGTCTCCTTCTCCCTGGCTGAATTTTCAACCTGAAGTGATTGCCCTCGGTGGACCGCTCCCGAAATCCCAGGTGAACCCTGTTATTCTCTGCAAATACCACCTCTCCAGGATCGCCCACTGCTCCCCATGTAGGGTCGTCCTCTACACTGATGGTTCTGCTGACCCCGCTACAGGTAGGGCCGGGGCTGGTGTACATCTCCCGTCCTGATGCCCCTGAGCCTATCAAATTGTCTCTCAGAGTTTCTGACGGGGCATCCTCCACTCAGGCTGCCCTTCTCGCTGAGGAAGAAGCAGATGGTTTCTGCCCCTTGCTTGTCTGCTGCGATTCCAGGTCTGCTCTCGACGGGATCGCATTTGGATCAGGTGAAAATAAGGACCTCATCCTCCGAATACGAGGGTTAACATCCACACTTCAGGATGCAGGCCGTCCTGTGACATTCCTATGGATACCCAGTCATGTCGGTATCTTGGGGAATGAGGCAGCAGATGGCCTTGCCAAGACTGGCTGCAACAAGGCCACACCTGACTACGTTGTTCCTCGAACACTTTTACAGCTTAGGACCCAAATTCGCCGCAAACAGAGAGAAGCTCGGGAAGCAGCCATCCCCCTGGACTCCCCGCCCACCTGGTACGATGTCCTCCGTAATCTTCCTGACCTCTCGTACGTCTATGGGAAAGGGTCGCGGAAAGGGGACGTGATTGCTGCCCTACTACTGAAGGTAGTAGGGAGCTACCAAACAGGGAGGTACTACCGCCTGGGAAGATATTGGAAGCGTAATGTGTTGTCTAATGGTAGACCCTGCTGCCATATGGCATCACAAAAATTGTGACCAAGTCCCAGGTTGCTGATCTGACTTTTTGCCTCATTTACACACAATTGTAGGGCCTCAATTGTTTCTCTTACATGACAACACAACATACATATAGCGTTTCTCACTGTTGATTTTTTTCATTCTTGTATTTCTTTGTAATTATTATTATTATTATCACAGTGTTATTATTATTATTACCATTACTATTTTATTTTACTTTGTATTATAAATTTTATTTACTTTGAATTATAATTATTATTATTACATTTTCGCCCCCTGGGCCCCGATGTGGGTCAGTGACCTGTGCCCGGGTGGGCTAATCCCCATAAAAAAAAAAAATCATCACTGGGTATGACTTTGCTTGGGAGATTGGTATCCCCGCATCCCCTGAGCAACGCTCTTGTGCATTATGCAGAAGACCCGACAGCAGCACCCTTATCCACTACCTCCTAAGATGTCCCCACACACAACGCTTCCGTGACGCCTGCTGGACCACCACTCCACGACCCCCTGACGGAGACACGATGATCCTCCCCATACTGGCCAGATATTTTGTAAATAACATTAATTATGTGTTAAAGGAATATCCTTCCTTCCTTCCTTAGGCTTTAGTAAGCCCCTTTATAATATTTATACTGTATATACTTGTCACACGTGCCACATGCTTCTGGTGTCATTGTACAGGGGTACCTAGTGACAGCACTAGGATCCCACTTCCTCTATCAAGGAATAAACGATTGAAATTGAAAAAAAATTTAAATATACTATTTAACTAACAGGAACAACCATGATGCTAACGATGATTTTAGTTAACAACAAAAATTAATAGAGACTCGTCCATCGTGTCATAATAGTGACCTTGACCTGGTGGTAGAGGAAGCCTTGGCATCACCCGTCATGTCAGGGATCATTCTGCCTCAAACAACATCCATGAATGATGTTACAGTTCTTGTTTCATTATATACAACTTAATTGATATGTAAACCAAATTCTATAACACAAGACATGGTCGATACTTCCAGCCCTCAACTAGGATCATTACAGCCCTTCGATCTAACTTGATACACAGAAGTACAACAAGTCATTATGGACACAACCCCAAAGAATAACTCACTCACAAATCTACAATGACAATTTTCTGGTGATGTCATTTTTATTCATATAATTAAGAATATTTGTCTATGGTAATTTGTCTAAAACTAGTGTTGTAAATATTCATATGTCCTTGTGCACCTCATAGTCCTCCCCATGTTTCAATTATCATTCTAGGCTATAAGGCTTTAATATACTCTATGTGAGCCTCATAGTCCTCCCCATGTTTCAATTATCATTCTAGGCTATAAGGCTTTAATATACTCTATGTGAGCCACTTGGTAATAATACAGGTTTATGCAGCACCAAATGATACTGAAGCTCTAGCAAATTTTATGAAGATTTAAAGAAAGCAAAACACGCCATGAAGTTTAATGGCTGATTTTAACGCCAAGATTGGGAAAGGGAAAGAAGCACCAGAAGTAGGACCACATGGCCTGGGTAATAGAGGAGAAATATTTATAGACTTTTGTTAGAAAAACAAAATGATAATTGTAAATACATGGTTCGAACAACACCCCAGGCATGACCCCAGGACAATGTGTATAACATTGTCACGAGTCAAATAGATTACATTTTAATTGATAAAACACACCAGAAAGAGGTTGAAGGCCTTTGACATGTGGTGTTCCATGTGAATGTTAGGAATAAGCTACAGCGACATGAAAACAAATGAAGAAGTACTAAGATGAACAAAAACTTCAAGAGAAATACTTGAAATGTATAGAATGAGAAAAATGAGATACTGTGGTCATATTATAATTAGTGAAGGAGGGATAATAACAAATATTAATGAGCAAAGTTGAGGGTCAGGGGAATGCAGAGACTGAGATGGGTGAATTAAACTAAAAACTGGATCCCCAGAGAGATACAAAATCTTGTAAGACTGGTAAAAACTGCCTGAAAACGTTTAGAGCGGAGAACAGTGCTCGCCAACCCTCACATATGAGGACGGTACTCTGGTTGATGGTATAGTGGATCTCTCCCCTACAACTGCGTATCCGCATTCCAATGCGACAGTATCCTAGCAAACAGCCAGCTGCTCAGGGGGGTGGGGGGGGATCACCACCCTACTTCTACCCTAGCAACGGAGTCAAGAAACCGGCGAGTTCCCACGGGTTTACTTCCGGCTGCTGTGTATATAAGCTCTCAGTCTCTCCATTGAGATTCATGACTGCTGGACCTGGAGCTGCGAAGACCTGCCTCTTTTGCTGCATGTTGAGCAGTCTGCAACTTTGTTGTGATAAGACACTCAATCCTAGTGATTGTACTTACTCAACATAGTGACGGTGTAATTACCATCACAGATTGTACGCAAAATTCCAACATCTGGAAAACAAATATTTGGGCTCCCCAAATTTTGACTACTACCCGTGCGTCTACGTCCTGGAGTGGCCAATCAGTGGTGCCCCACGGTGGCGTGATACATGCACGTCTACTGCGGTGCTCTGATTGGCTAACCGAACGTGGCGTGGTAGGTAGGCTGTTTCTACTCTCTAACTCCTCTTTCCTTTTTTCATCCCCCTCATGCACTCCGTTCTTTGAACGGGAGGCGGGACTTAGCGATACGGTCGATCCGGCAAGGGAACCTGTGATAGTGCAGGGCACCCCTTGTCCGGGGGTCACCGGTAGGTGGCAACTTTCTTAGATATAACTATAGTCACAGGTAACCTGGGTGCAGAACCCTACGAGCCCGACGCCCGTCCAAGAGGGGGGGGCGGGGTCACTGCTCCCAGGCAGGAGCCCTGTGTTATAGGTAGGATTAGATGTAATCAAGAAGATGACAACAAGCATTAGAATAAAACATAGAGATAAGGGACACTCTATTGGAAGGGGAAAAGTGGCAGAAATCACTTACAACAAATTGCAAGTCCCACTTACAAGAATATTCAGCACAAATGAAGGTTTTAAAGTAATCTGCAAAGATGACTTTGATTCAGATAAAATCCTTTCAAAAGAAGCCAGAGATATATTTTATAATGAAGGCCTTGTTGTGGTCATGCCACCAGAACAAAAAGCAAAAAGATCAGTTTTCGTTCGTCAAGTTGACCAAGAGATCGGGAGGAAGACTTCTGAAGACCTGAAAGATGAACTGGAACGGCAAAACAGGTGGATGAAGATTGAAGAAGTCATTAAGATAAAAGACTATACTCATGTTTTTAAGATTACTTTTGAAGAAGTGTCAATGGCTGAGAAAGTTTTACAACAGGGCTTTCTAATATTCAACATGTCAGTCACACCACATCAAATAAAGAAGGAGACATTCATCAGTCTGCAAACTTGTTTCTCTTGCTACAAATATGAAGAGCATACAACGAGAGACTGTCCGGAAAAAGAAAAAAAGTACTGCTCAGATTGTGCAGGCGACGACCATACCTACACTGAATGTAAGAATACATATGTTGGCTGTCTCAACTGTAAGAGAAACGGGAATGCATACATAGGACATAGGACGTTAGCCATGGCATGCCCAATAAAAAAACACATGATAAAGTACAAGGAACAAGAAACAAGGAAAAAGGAACAAGACAAGAAGGATACGACATACGTCGAAATAGCCAAGAGAGCGGTCCAAGAGGCTCATAGACCAGAATCCACCATATTAAACCTAAGTGAGCCAATACATGATAAGGTAATGATTAGTATGATCCATGCACATTTGCACAATATCATTGCACCCGGATCATACAATGAGGAATTAAGGAAAATGTTTAAATTGAATAACCTACCAGAGATGATATTTCCAGAGAATCCACAATCCGAAAAACTATTTCAGGCAACATACGCAAGCGAACTGAGCGAAAGACTACAGCTAGACAAACAAAGGTTTGAGCAAGGAGCAACAGCTGATACACAAGGAACACAAGCGACTGATAGAGATCCCAGACAAATGACTAGAAGTGACAAAGAGAAAATAGAAATAACAAAAGGACAGTCTACAAGACAAAGGAGTAGGAGGAGAGAAGATAAGATGGAAACTGAACACAATATACAACCTGAATCTGCTGAAGATATAGGATTAAAAGTTATCACTACAACAAAACATGGAATCCCAACATCGAGACCAACAGGAGGAACAATAGTAAAAAACTGTGAAGGAGGGATATACAAGTGGACATATCAAGAAAAATCCCTAAGTGAAGATTACGTCTGGTCACTAATTGCTACGGACAAACTAAAGATTACGACCAATGACTTTAAAATAGTAGACCCGTCAGAGTTTAGAAGAGTCAGAAGCGGGAAACAGGATGATAGGTCTCCACTTCAACAGTTACAATCCAAGTATAAGAAATAATGGACAATAGACAAACAGTAAGAACTTTAAGAATAATACAACACAACGTAAGAAACTGGAACACCGAGAGAATTAACCTAAGTAATATATATCAAGAAATTGACCCAGACATTATACTAATAAACAGTCACGGTGAGACAGAAAACAACAACATAAAACTCTTTAACTATTATGTAAACCAAAGAAACAAATCGGGCGAGAAAAATGACGGAGTAGCTATAGCGGTTAAAAGAAACTTAAAATTTAAACTAATTGATGACTTCCAGGATGAATTTCTGGCAATAAAAATAAATACAACTCAAGGAGACGTAATAATTGCTACTACTTATCTGCCACCGAGACGACCCTACTTACCTATAGAAGACCTATTAAAATTGGCTAACAGTAGTCATCCGATGTACATCTTAGGAGACTTTAACGCCAGACATAGGATTTTTGACAATACAAATAATAACGTCGTGGGAAACGCCCTTAATCAATTAATAAATTTAGGGAAAATCAATCATCTGGGTCCTAACTTTCCAACCTGGAGAAATCACAATACACAATCGACACCAGACAAAATTTTTACCAACAACAAAGCCTTTTTCAATTACCATATAATACAGGGACCTCTTACAGGCAGTGACCATCTGCCAATTATACTAACACTGTCAACAAGCCCCATACAGATACCAATAAAAAAGAGACTGAAAATGAGTAAAACAGACTGGGACAGCTTCAAAGACGACTTAAGTAGTCACCACTCGATTAACCTACAAGGGAAAACAACAGAAGATATAGACTCAGAAATGGACAGACTGCACTCAGCAATAAAAACATCTATAACCAAACACACTCCTACTTCACACTTTAGAACATTACCCAACAACAGACTACCAGAAGAAGTTAAATTAATCCAGACCTATTACAATGAAATAAACAGGTATATGGAAAGACATGGCAGTAACAGATGGCTATATACGACACAGATAGCACTACAGATAAAATTAAGAGACGCATGTAAGGAAGCAAACAATAAAAAATGGAATGATATTATAATGGCGGCTGACATGACTAAAGACACAAAAACATTTTGGACTTCCATAAACAAGATGATGGGGCACAACAAGCAAAAAACACCATACATTAAAGACCAAAATGGAACAAAACTGCACGAGGAAAATGAACAAGAGTCAGCATTCAAAAGGGAATGGGTAAAATTTTTAAAATATCAGATGAGGAAAATGAAGATTTTGATAGTGAACACGAAGAAAGGATAGAAGAAGAGATGGGAAGACATATACATAGAATCACCCCAAGGCAATATATAGACTATAACTTATTACCTAATAATCAAATAATAACCATGGGAGAAATGATGCACTGTCTGAGGAAGTTTAAGGAAAAAGCCCCTGGGCTCACAGGTATTACACGAAATATGATCATGAATCTACCTGAAAACATTTTAAATACACTATTAAACATTTATAACGCATGCTTAATAACTGGTTACTTTCCAGACAAACTAAAATATGCCAAAATGATATTTATTCCGAAGGAGGGTAAGGACAATAAGGAAATATTAAACTACAGGCCAATATCTTTATTAGAAATTACTGGGAAACTATTGGAAAAAATTTTAAATACAAGACTTATAGCCTTTTTAACACAACATGGGAAAACTAACAATAGACAACATGGATTTATGCCCAATAGAAATACCCTAACTGCAATAGCCATAATAACGGAAATAATTGCAATAGAAAAAAGCAAGGGTAACCAGATCAATATAATTTTAAGGGATGTTTCTAAGGCCTTTGATAAGGTTTGGCATTTAGGCTTAAAATATAAAATATTAAAACTGGGACTTAATGAATACTTGCTAAGAATATTGTGTAACTATTTAGATGGTAGGAGAGCACAAATTCAAATTGGAAACTTTTTGGGAACTATGTTTAATCTTGAGAGTGGAGTACCTCAAGGAGGATGCCTTTCTCCAACACTAAATACAATTTATACTTCAGACACACCTCAACCTACCCCCTTTAGCGAATATGTAATGTTTGCTGATGATATTACTCAAATAGTATCATACCCAGGAAAATCAACCCAATTTATGGCACTCTACACGGTAAGAGCGATAAAAAACATAAATGATTTTGAGAAAAAATGGAAAATCAGGACAAATAAGAACAAATTCAAGATAATACCAATAGCCAAGATTAAAACAAGTCCAGTAATAGTCGACCAGGAACTATACCCATACGACACTGAAGGCAGGATGCTTGGACTAAAAGAGGATATATAACATACTTAAAAGATAAAGAACGACAGGCAAGAATAAGATTATCAAAAATAAAACGCTTTAAGAACCTTAGCATTAATAACAAGAGAAAGATATATATTGCCCTTGTCAAATCAATTATGGACTACCCACCTATCCCATTGAACACCCTTAGTAAAACGAGCATTAAAAGGTTACAAACAGTACAAAATATAGCCCTTAGATTTATATATAACATAAAATATACAGACCACATCAGTAATGAACAGCTACATAAGAGAGCAAATCTCTCAGCAATCAATGTAGATATACACAACAAAGCTGTAAATATTTGGAAAAAAGTGACTGAACTTAACACAGAAACATATCAAAACTGGATAAATAATATAGACAACGAAGAATTCCAAGAACACAGTTGGTTTAAATCAGCCAGGAAGAAAGTAATTGAACCATCTCCTGCCCCAATATACATATAAAACCTTAATAGAGAGAATAAAAGATGAGAGTGACCTACCAGCTCCACAAGAACCTGGCAGGCCTCTCCATACAGTGTACCTTTAGACTAACATAACTAATATTTAAGATTTTACATTTAACATTGAACTAACATTTTAGCAAAAAAAAAAAAAAAAAAAAAAAAAAAAATGTGACTACCCTCCCAGCTACACAAGGACCTGGGCGGGCTCACTAACTCCAACAATAATAAAAATAATAATAATAAGCAGCATTATATAAATAAACCAATATTAATACAAAGGTCTGACGACCCAAGGGAGCAGAACAAAGATAAAACACCAAAAAGAAAGATGAAGCGATCTGGTTGAGCCCAGATTCTCTCTACTCCTGCTGTATTTCAGTTTCACCACTTTTTCCTTCAACCCCTAATAATCTTCTTTCACCTCTTAACTAAAGACTTCGTATCGTATCGTTGAGATTCATTCTGCCCGACGTTCCTGAACACGCAACACCTCCTCCAAGCAAGCTCCTCGCTGTCCAGTTCTCATTCAACCTGGAGGACAGCAACACGCAACATCTCCTCTAACGAAGCTCCTGCACAGATACCTCCTAAAACACGCTACTCACTGAACGTGTCTTCTGAGCAAGCTCCTCACCACACGGGATCTCCAGCACCAGACTGTCTTGTATATAATATATTTTATATAAAGAAAACCACTACCTAGAGTTTCCATCCATCCATCCTGAGTGCTAGACAACATAATATCAAGAAACCCTACAAATGGTGACCCCCGGAAAAACGCACTCACACAGGATGGAGGACGGACGGATCTCTCTACCGACTTTCAACCACAACGTCGAGGACTGGTTAGAGCATGTGGAAGCAATCCTCATCAGCTCACAAGCTACTGACGAGCAAAAGTACGGTGCCCTGCTCTCCTCCTTGCCCACGGAAGTAGTCACGCATGTACCACGGACTACTTCCAACCCTCCAAAAAACAACAAATTCGCCACCCTGCGGGACGCCTTAAAAACGCATTACCGACGGACCCGCCCCAGTCTCCTGCAGAAACTATCTTCTATCTCCCTTGGAAACTCAACTCCGGGACTTCTCTGGGAGGAGATGTGTAGGCTGAACTCCCGACACGCAGACAGACTTCCCGAACCTATCCTGCGCCAGCTTCACGCACAAAAGCTACCCACACAAGTACGTATCACTCTGTCCGCAGTAGATTACTCGTCGACACCTGAACTTTACGCAACCGCGGCAGATAGAATATTCATCAAATACACTGCTGTGTGCCATGCTGACGCAAACCACTCAGTGGTTACACCTCCATTTAGCCCCGGTTTCGTCAACCTGATCAACGCTCCTCAGAGAGATAGCATTCCACCAGACAAGCAAGACATCAGGGACCTGTTGCAAACTTTGAACCGCAGGATGGACACCATTGAACAGCTCTGCTCCTCCATGCCTGCTTCTTCTCCTGTTCCTGCCCCACGCACTGTGTCCTACCAACCCCAACACCCCCGTCCTGCCCCAGACCCCGCCGCCAGCCCCCAGCACAATGTACCTACCTTCTGTTGGTACCATCAACGTTTTGGCGCTAAAGCTAGACGCTGTGAGGCTCCCTGTAACTACACGGCAAAGCAACATCGACGGAGACTGGTAGGCGCCATAACCTCCGCCACTATCAAGCAGCACATCACACGCCTTACTTCTGACCTTGACCACTTCACTCCTGCTGCCCGTCACGACCTACTACAAACACTACATCAGGCGGTTTCTGCATTCAAGGCTACTGCCCCACGCCAGCCTTCCCACCGCCCTGAACACATTCATCCCGCACCTCCTCCGCCAGTCTACCCACCATTGCCACTTAGAGTACCACCTCGCCCACAACATTTCTGGGTACCCTCTTCTCATCCTCAGGTACCTACTGCTCCTGACGACCCCGCAGCCGGCCCTAATGACCCAGATACCCCACCCGGTCCCCATCCACCTGTGGCGATAGAAGCACCACATTCCTCGCCAATACAAACCTTCTCCTATCCACAACCCTCCTTCTCCCTCTGCTTCTCCTACAGATCTTGTGCCTCCAGACAGAGTCGTCTCCCGCAGCGGCCGACTGATCCACACCCCTGCCTGTTATGTCTCACATGTGAGATAGAACCCTGCCAACAACAAGTTTTCTGCAGCGCCCGGAGGGGACGGGGAGTATTGTCGTGGATCTCTCCCCTACAACTGTGTAACCGCATTCCAATGCGACAGTATCCTAGCAACCAGCCAGGTGCTCGGGGGGGGGGGGGGGGGAATCACCACCCTACGTCTACCCTAGCAACGGAGTCAAGAAACCGGCGAGTTCCCACGGGTTTACTTCCGGCTGCTGTGTATATAAGCTCTCAGTCTCTCCATTGAGATTCATTCTGCCCTACGTTCCTGAACACGCAACACCTCCTCCAAGCAAGCTCCTCGCTGTCCAGTTCTCATTCAACCTGGAGGACAGCAACACACAACATCTCCTCTAACGAAGCTCCTGCACAGATACCTCCTAAAACACGCTACTCACTGAACGTGTCTTCTGAGCAAGCTCCTCACCACACGGCATCTCCAGCACCAGACTGTCTTGTATATAATATATTTTATATAAAAAAACCCACCACCACCTAGAGTTTCCATCCATCCATCCTGAGTGCTAGACAACATAATATCAAGAAACCCTACAATGGAAGCCAATTGTTGTTATGCAATTTTAACCAAGAGTTAAAAAAAAACTATGGGAAAAAAATACTGCAATTGACACAAATAATAACGTATTCTTGACGCTAGGAAGTAGTCCATTATGTAACTAGTCAGAAATAGGTGTTTTAAGGGTCACATTTCGTTAACCACACACCACCTTTTTCACATGAAAAATATACTCTTTCGCTAGTTTTCTTGTGGTTTTAGATGATTATGACATTTATCTTTGGGGCAAATCACTTATTTATTTTTAGGTTTGTTTAGGACGTGGCCAGTTAGGTTAGGTCAGGTAACCTAACCCCCCCCCCCCCCCCCACCACACACACACACACAAAAACAGGTGATGGCTCGTTAACGAAGATGACTGCTTTAAGTGCGAAACTGATAAGCAAAAGCCTATAACTAAATTTTCCTGCTAAGTTCCACACATAAATTCCGACCACTAAGCGGGAGTCTCCTACAACTTTACCCAAGAGCGTAACAAATAAAAAACTACCTTCAACATAATAAAGGGCCGTAAGTCAGCATGTTTAAGTCTGATTAGATTAAATATTGTTTGGTTAATATATACGACTAACCCGCCGGGCTGCAGAGCGCTGATGAGGCCGTATCATCTCACGTCCAGAAAATGCCTCAAATTTCACCATATCATAGTAAGTTCTTTCTGTTTAACATACCCGGGAAGTTAGGTAAGGTTAGGTAGGTTTGGTTAGTTAGGTCTGTTCTTCATAACCACAAATGTTAAGTAGCGTTTATTTAAAAAATATCCGTTTATTAACATCTTTCCACAAACTACAGCAGTTCACTAAAATATAACAACGAAAATCCGGCGTTTTTATAATTGTTTTCAATCAATTTCGCCCGCGGGTTAGTCCTACATAATTACCTATTGTTTTAATAATCGTGTTTGAGGTCATATCTGATTAAACCAATAATGACGGCAAAGCGACCAACCAAACCTAACTAAAATTAGTACTTAAGCTATTTGGTTAGGTTTGGTTTCCTTGGTTCGTTGCTAAAAATATGCAAGGTGCCCTTCCAAACAATTGACATGTGTTAAATAGCTTATAATTATTTGTTATGGAATTGTTGTTAAATTTCAGTTTACAATATTTCTTCTCTCACTCCACCAGCTATGTCAACATAGTGAGGGATTACTGTTCCACAGGTTATAATGATTTAAATACTCACTTGATGTATCAATAAAATAATGTTTTAATCATATTCAAAACAATTTGACCTGTATTATGTTTTGACACACAGTGGACCAAGACGCCATTTGGTAAAAACACCGCCAAGTAAATTTAGTTATTTGCCATTTAATTATAACAATATGTCTATGTACTCCGACAAAAAAGTTGTTCCTTACAAATGTTATTTGTGTTTTTCCGTGGTTTTAATGAAGGGGAATAAGATAATGTTTTAACAGTTGACAGTTCAGGCCCACATTCTTCAATAAATAACTTCAATAAATATAATGCCGTGTTGACCACCACTTACCTCTTCCATTGTTGTAATGTTATTACTGAGCTTCAACAACGAAGCAAGGTTAGTAATACACAAGTGTTATAACACTTAAAACACTTCATTATGGGACTTCTATCACGACAACAGCTGCAAAGTCACTGACACTGATCGTCGCTGTTCATGTCAGTGATTTATATGAAAGATAGGAAAGTGGCTGCCCTAAGCACAGCATAAAATGTGATGTCGAACAGTGGCGCCAGCTACTGAGGCTCCATCAAAGTCTACAGATGTCAGATACATCCAGATCCGCATTGTTGCTAGATACTTCAATATATTTAATCACATGTACTGTACCCTGTACGACATTTTGATATACAGTCCAGACATGTTGATATGTTTATCAGCTGTGTCCCATACCATGGGAAAATAGTTTCATCAATTTGATCTTAATATCGATATTCAAATACTGTATTTTTGGCTCCATTCTTTGTATTTCTTTTATTTATTTATTTATTATTAATATTCAAGCATAAGTTTCAAACATATACATGTTGCGCGTGTCAACTGTCACACAACAAACCTTGGCAGAGCCATCTAGCGACTGTGCAACCAAATTTCAATCACAGGTCGAAGGGTTCTCTTTCCTCTCTTCCGTAAAAGTCTTTGTTTATTCCTAAAACATCTCAAAGCAGGTGTCCAAGTTTCATGGGACTGAACGTATACCAGTCTCTCATTACTGTAAGAACACTTCCAGTGTATCTCTCTCTTTGA
This sequence comes from Homarus gammarus, assembly GCA_958450375.1. Taxonomy (NCBI): domain Eukaryota; kingdom Metazoa; phylum Arthropoda; class Malacostraca; order Decapoda; family Nephropidae; genus Homarus; species Homarus gammarus. Next base: position 45,707 of record CAUDMG010000462.1, read on the forward strand.
ATTGACCAAATAACCTGATTGAACTGATTCGTTGATCTGGAACCCATGTGGCCCACTGAGATGATGCAGAGGAACACTCATGTGGCCCACTGAGATGATGCAGAGGAACACTAATGTGGCCCACTGAGATGATGCAGAGGAACACTAATGTGGCCCACTGAGATGATGCAGAGGAACACTAATGTGGCCCACTGATATGATGCAGAGGAACACTAATGTGGCCCACTGAGATGATGCAGAGGAACACTAATGTGGCCCACTGAGATGATGCAGAGGAACACTAATGTGGCCCACTGATATGATGCAGAGGAACACTAATGTGGCCCACTGAGATGATGCAGAGGAACACTAATGTGGCCCACTGAGATGATGCAGAGGAACACTAATGTGGCCCACTGAGATGATGCAGAGGAACACTAATGTGGCCCACTGAGATGATGCAGAGGAACACTAATGTGGCCCACTGAGATGATGCAGAGGAACACTCATGTGGCCCACTGATATGATGCAGAGGAACACTAATGTGGCCCACTGAGATGATGCAGAGGAACACTAATGTGGCCCACTGAGATGATGCAGAGGAACACTCATGTGGCCCACTGAGATGATGCAGAGGAACACTCATGTGGCCCACTGATCTGATGGACAGCCATAGTCCCACTAACTAACTGGGCTGCCCACTACCGCCCTACTTAATGTGGCAACATCCGTGGTAACATTTATCAACACATCCACTATAAGGGAGTCTAATAATCACATTTTATTTGATACATTATTGGTCTCATAATAATATGTTTTAATTATAATTTAATGTTGTCAGTGATGTGTGTCGCCAGGCATGATGAGCAGCATTAAAGTGAGGCACAACTGGGAATCCTTACCAGTTATATAAGGATTTATTTATCAATATTAATGGAATATTATGTACGAGCAGCATGGGGGCCGGGGCTTGTACCGTCAGATAAAAAAATACTATAGAGGATTCACAGGGATCACTCCAGTGATTGTCGAGCACACGGACTTTTGGAGGTGCCTGTACCTAATAATTCACAGGTGTCAAATGATCTGTGTCAATTAACTAGAAACTTATAAAAGAACTTATTCGGGCTTCAGGGTCAGAATGATACAGTATGGGTTTAAGGTGAATGATCTTTAAAGGAGAATGTTTGTGCCAAAATAACTCAGTCGTGTAAAGGATTAATCTTTTGAAACGAAATAAATGTTTTGTTTTGATTTATTGTTCCCGTATGTCTGTAATGTGTGTGTGTGTGTGTGTGTGTGTGTGTGTGTGTAAATAATAATAATAATTAATGGTTTATTGAATAACTTCTGCAGCCTGAAAGCTGAAAATATACATTGGACATGAATGACTTATTACATACATTGTTGGTTTAACAAAAGCCTTCATTACAGATTAATGTTTACCGTGGAGGTCACGTAGATATTGTTTGTAATTATTTACCATTTCTCAGAGTAAAAATATTCCTTATGTTCTATTTCACTAGTTATTTCATAGAAACGTATTGGAAAAGACCAAGTCTCTTCAGTGTTGTTATATTACGAGTTTGTAAGATATAAAGGAATCCTTAGTGAAGATCTTAATGGAGTGAGTAGTCACCCAGAAGAGGATGTGACACACTGAACCTCATCACGTCTTTGTCTGGCGCTCAATATGAAGCAGCAGCACAAGGTTGGGTGCTCTTTTGTTTCATGCACAGATGTTCTTTTTAGTTCATATCCAGTAAGTGAACTGTTCTTTATCCGTGCAATAAGGACTAGACTGTAGCAAACTTTTCTCTCATTTGAACACAACTTTTGCCCTTGGCTATAATTTGTACCCTGTGAATATGACGTTGGTGCTGCGTCATCATAGAGAAGAGCGACACTAACAACCCCTCACCCCCACCCTACCTAGACCAGCCTCCCGACGACAAAGAGATTAAGCGTAACTATGGCACTTGTGGAAATGATTGTGAAACAAAGCAACATGTTCAGGAGTTAAGATGTTGTGTTTTTGATGGACGGTTGTTTCTTGGTGGAGTGTGTGCGAGGAGTCACTACAGGAAGCTGCCTCACTGTGCTCCCGCTTCTTGTACCCAACTCCCAGTTTATTTTCAAGCTCACGTCCTTTCGTTTGATTTTCAGTTTTTTTGAAGATATAACTTTAATACAAGTTTGTGATGTATGCGGATGTATGCGTCTCCACATTATCGGTAGAGAGAGAGAGAGAGAGAGAGAGAGTGTTGCAGTTGTGGGCTTCTGGGTGCCTACTTCACTCTCACGTAACCGGTTGGTTCAGTTGAAGATGCCCACTGGTCCTACTAAGAAATACCACAACGGGCTGGAAAGTGTTCACGTACACCTAAGAAAACTAAGTAAAAGCGATGTCTTGCAATAAATGGATAACAGCCCAGGGACGGCGGAGCAGCCTCTATTTCCCCACCCACTCCTGCGCTGTCTGGGCTTAAGGATAGGTTCTTGATGCTTTATGTTCGATCGAAAAAAATATAATCCAACAAAATTTCGTGAAAGAAAATCGTGGTGATGCGTGTAGGAGGTGATGAGCTGAGAACATAAACGTAGTCGCCAAGTTTTGGTCCTCCGTCAGGGTCGATCACCCGCGCTGCAGTCATTTTGCGAGGCTGGCGCTCCGCCCCCTCACAACACCTGACCCAATTTTGGCAAAGGCGGCGATTGGCTGGGCCACGTCTACAGTGGGCGGGGCCTGCAGCACAATTCTTGGTTGCCAGAGGTCTCCGCCAATCGCTCGGAATGCCTCGCTGCGGGAGGAGGTGATTGGCCTGGCGCCAATGAGAGGGTTAAAATGTCGAGTGCAGGAAATGAACGTAACGGGAAAGAATATGAATCTCCTGCTTCATAATTTACGAGACGATATTTGAGTTTTCGTCGTGTATATATTGTGCTATAAACATATTCTCATCTGGACCTCCATACATTTACCTTCTACCTCTTGTCAAGGGTGAGTTATGGCACTAACCCCCCCCCCCCCCTCTCTCTCTCTCTCTAGACCCACAATAGGGGAGCGAGTATCACACCTTGTCATCAGGTGGTTGGTATCAGCGTTAGTGGCTTCCTTTACTACCTGGGAGTGTCATGAAGGGGTAGAGGCGGCCCCAGTCTCTCCTTCATCACTTTGGGGGTTTTGTGGTGGGTGAGGGAAGGTCACGCTCCCCATGATGCCAAGCTCTTGCGACTGGGGCTTCCAGTCCTCTGTGTGTCCTCTCTAAACTAGAGTGTGCCTCACACACACACGCTCTATTTGACACTCCTCACAGGTGGAAGTACGTGGATGACTGCACTAGGGGGTTACAGTGGACAACACCTCACCGGACTACTCATCGCTACAAGGCACCCTGGACAGGCTACAGGCATAGTCTACGGAGAACAAGGTCACCATCAATCACACCAAAACCGGAGTCATGCACATCAATACCGCCACCACTTCAGTGCAAGCTCCAGCAGTCGCAGTGGGTGCCCATCCTCCCCAGCTAGTGCAGTCTGCCAAACTCCTGGGGGTAACTATAGACCACAAACTGGACTGGAAGACCCATGTAAATAACACAGTCAAGGCAGCCTCCTACCGACTCTACATGCTATGACGACTCAGGTCACTTGGGGCACCCACGCCAGAGCTGAGGACTATCTACAACGCATTTATTCTCCCCAAATTAACATATATGTCACCAGCCTGGTCGTCTTCTCTCAACTCTACCCAACAACGTCAGCTAGAGAAGGTACAGAAGAGGGCCTGCAGAATAATGCTCGGCGCAGACTACTCCGGCTACAACAACGCTCTCTCCACCCTGGAAATGCCATCCCTCAGTGACCTCCACCACCACGCACTAGCAGGGTTTGGCAGTGGACTACTGCACCATCCTCGTCATCGCCACCTAATGCAACCGGCAGTCCCCCACCCACCTCGCACAGTTTGCCACTATAACAAAATTCAACCCATAAGAGCCCGCACTGATAGATATAAGAATAGCACCATCCTATCTATTGTTAAAATAATAAACAGCTCCTGATTTATGTACTGTACAGCCCTGTAAATGTATTAACTGTATATTATTATGTCTAAATCACATGCAAGTTTGCACATTTTCAGCCACCGGCTGCAAATCTATTAATAAACCGTTTATTATTATTATTATTTACATGCACCACACACATACAGAAACATACATACATACATACACATACACACACCTCCCTCACCCCACCTGGTGTGTACAGTACCTGGTCCTACACCTCCCTCACCCCACCTGGTGTGTACAGTACCTGGTCCTACACCTCCCTCACCCCACCTGCTTTGTACAGTACCTGGCCCTACACCTCCCTCACCCCACCTGCTGTGTACAGTACCTGGTCCTACACCTCCCTCACCCCACCTGCTGTGTACAGTACCTGGTCCTACACCTCCCTCACCCCACCTGGTGTGTACAGTACCTGGTCCTACACCTCCCTCACCCCACCTGGTGTGTACAGTACCTGGTCCTACACCTCCCTCACCCCACCTGGTGTGTACAGTACCTGGTCCTACACCTCCCTCACCCCACCTGGTGTGTACAGTACCTGGTCCTACACCTCCCTCACCCCACCTGGTGTGTACAGTACCTGGTCCTACACCTCCCTCACCCCACCTGGTGTGTACAGTACCTGGTCCTACACCTCCCTCACCCCACCTGGTGTGTACAGTACCTGGTCCTACACCTCCCTCACCCCACCTGGTGTGTACAGTACCTGGTCCTACACCTCCCTCACCCCACCTGGTGTGTACAGTACCTGGTCCTACACCTCCCTCACCCCACCTGGTGTGTACAGTACCTGGTCCTACACCTCCCTCACCCCACCTGGTGTGTACAGTACCTGGTCCTACACCTCCCTCACCCCACCTGGTGTGTACAGTACCTGGTCCTACACCTCCCTCACCCCACCTGGTGTGTACAGTACCTGGTCCTACACCTCCCTCACCCCACCTGGTGTGTACAGTACCTGGTCCTACACCTCCCTCACCCCACCTGGTGTGTACAGTACCTGGTCCTACACCTCCCTCACCCCACCTGGTGTGTACAGTACCTGGTCCTACACCTCCCTCACCCCACCTGGTGTGTACAGTACCTGGTCCTACACCTCCCTCACCCCACCTGGTGTGTACAGTACCTGGTCCTACACCTCCCTCACCCCACCTGGTGTGTACAGTACCTGGTCCTACACCTCCCTCACCCCACCTGGTGTGTACAGTACCTGGTCCTACACCTCCCTCACCCCACCTGGTGTGTACAGTACCTGGTCCTACACCTCCCTCACCCCACCTGGTGTGTACAGTACCTGGTCCTACACCTCCCTCACCCCACCTGGTGTGTACAGTACCTGGTCCTACACCTCCCTCACCCCACCTCGTGTGTACAGTACCTGGTCCTACACCTCCCTCACCCCACCTCGTGTGTACAGTACCTGGTCCTACACCTCCCTCACCCCACCTGGTGTGTACAGTACCTGGTCCTACACCTCCCTCACCCACCTCGTGTGTACAGTACCTGGTCCTACACCTCCCTCACCCCACCTGGTGTGTACAGTACCTGGTCCTACACCTCCCTCACCCCACCTGGTGTGTACAGTACCTGGTCCTACACCTCCCTCACCCCACCTGGTGTGTACAGTACCTGGTCCTACACCTCCCTCACCCCACCTGGTGTGTACAGTACCTGGTCCTACACCTCCCTCACCCCACCTGGTGTGTACAGTACCTGGTCCTACACCTCCCTCACCCCACCTGGTGTGTACAGTACCTGGTCCTACACCTCCCTCACCCCACCTGGTGTGTACAGTACCTGGTCCTACACCTCCCTCACCCCCTGGTGTGTACAGTACCTGGTCCTACACCTCCCTCACCCCACCTGGTGTGTACAGTACCTGGTCCTACACCTCCCTCACCCCACCTGGTGTGTACAGTACCTGGTCCTACACCTCCCTCACCCCACCTGGTGTGTACAGTACCTGGTCCTACACCTCCCTCACCCCACCTGGTGTGTACAGTACCTGGTCCTACACCTCCCTCACCCCACCTGGTGTGTACAGTACCTGGTCCTACACCTCCCTCACCCCACCTGCTGTGTACAGTACCTGGTCCTACACCTCCCTCACCCCACCTGGTGTGTACAGTACCTGGTCCTACACCTCCCTCACCCCACCTGGTGTGTACAGTACCTGGTCCTACACCTCCCTCACCCCACCTGGTGTGTACAGTACCTGGTCCTACACCTCCCTCACCCCACCTCGTGTGTACAGTACCTGGTCCTACACCTCCCTCACCCCACCTGGTGTGTACAGTACCTGGTCCTACACCTCCCTCACCCCACCTCGTGTGTACAGTACCTGGTCCTACACCTCCCTCACCCCACCTCGTGTGTACAGTACCTGGTCCTACACCTCCCTCACCCCACCTGGTGTGTACAGTACCTGGTCCTACACCTCCCTCACCCACCTGGTGTGTACAGTACCTGGTCCTACACCTCCCTCACCCCACCTGGTGTGTACAGTACCTGGTCCTACACCTCCCTCACCCCACCTGGTGTGTACAGTACCTGGTCCTACACCTCCCTCACCCCACCTGGTGTGTACAGTACCTGGTCCAACACCTCCCTCACCCCACCTGGTGTGTACAGTACCTGGTCCTACACCTCCCTCACCCCACCTGGTGTGTACAGTACCTGGTCCTACACCTCCCTCACCCCACCTGGTGTGTACAGTACCTGGTCCTACACCTCCCTCACCCCACCTGGTGTGTACAGTACCTGGTCCTACACCTCCCTCACCCCACCTCGTGTGTACAGTACCTGGTCCAACACCTCCCTCACCCCACCTGGTGTGTACAGTACCTGGTCCTACACCTCCCTCACCCCACCTCGTGTGTACAGTACCTGGTCCTACACCTCCCTCACCTCACCTGGTGTGTACAGTACCTGGTCCTACACCTCCCTCACCCCACCTGGTGTGTACAGTACCTGGTCCTACACCTCCCTCACCCCACCTGGTGTGTACAGTACCTGGTCCTACACCTCCCTCACCCCACCTGGTGTGTACAGTACCTGGTCCTACACCTCCCTCACCCCACCTGGTGTGTACAGTACCTGGTCCTACACCTCCCTCACCCCACCTGCTGTGTACAGTACCTGGTCCTACACCTCCCTCACCCCACCTGGTGTGTACAGTACCTGGTCCTACACCTCCCTCACCCCACCTGGTGTGTACAGTACCTGGTCCTACACCTCCCTCACCCCACCTGGTGTGTACAGTACCTGGTCCTACACCTCCCTCACCCCACCTGGTGTGTACAGTACCTGGTCCTACACCTCCCTCACCCACCTGCTGTGTACAGTACCTGGTCCTACACCTCCCTCACCCCACCTGGTGTGTACAGTACCTGGTCCTACACCTCCCTCACCCCTACACCTCCCTCACCCCACCTCGTGTGTACAGTACCTGGTCCAACACCTCCCTCACCCCACCTGGTGTGTACAGTACCTCGTCCTACACCTCCCTCACCCCACCTGGTGTGTACAGTACCTGGTCCTACACCTCCCTCACCCCACCTGGTGTGTACAGTACCTGGTCCTACACCTCCCTCACCCCACCTGGTGTGTACAGTACCTCGTCCTACACCTCCCTCACCCCACCTGGTGTGTACAGTACCTCGTCCTACACCTCCCTCACCCCACCTGGTGTGTACAGTACCTGGTCCTACACTTCCCTCACCCCACCTGGTGTGTACAGTACCTGGTCCTACACCTCCCTCACCCCACCTGGTGTGTACAGTACCTGGTCCTACACCTCCCTCACCCCACTTGGTGTGTACAGTACCTGGTCCTACACCTCCCTCAACCCCACCTGGTGTGTACAGTACCTGGTCCTACACCTCCCTCACCCCACCTGGTGTGTACAGTACCTGGTCCTACACCTCCCTCACCCCACCTGGTGTGTACAGTACCTGGTCCTACACCTCCCTCACCCCACCTGGTGTGTACAGTACCTGGTCCTACACCTCCCTCACCCCACCTGGTGTGTACAGTACCTCGTCCTACACCTCCCTCACCCCACCTGGTGTGTACAGTACCTGGTCCTACACCTCCCTCACCCCACCTGGTGTGTACAGTACCTGGTCCTACACCTCCCTCACCCCACCTGGTGTGTACAGTACCTGGTCCTACACCTCCCTCACCCCACCTGGTGTGTACAGTACCTCGTCCTACACCTCCCTCACCCCACCTGCTGTGTACAGTACCTGGTCCTACACCTCCCTCACCCCACCTGGTGTGTACAGTACCTGGTCCTACACCTCCCTCACCCCTCTGGTGTGTACAGTACCTGGTCCTACACCTCCCTCACCCCACCTGGTGTGTACAGTACCTGGTCCTACACCTCCCTCACCCCACCTGGTGTGTACAGTACCTGGTCCTACACCTCCCTCACCCCACTTGGTGTGTACAGTACCTGGTCCTACACCTCCCTCACCCCACCTGGTGTGTACAGTACCTGGTCCTACACCTCCCTCACCCCACCTGGTGTGTACAGTACCTGGTCCTACACCTCCCTCACCCCACCTGGTGTGTACAGTACCTGGTCCTACACCTCCCTCACCCCACCTGGTGTGTACAGTACCTGGTCCTACACCTCCCTCACCCCACCTGGTTGGCCTTTGTCACAGCCGTGACCACAACTCCGTAAAAAAATAAAATAAAAGCTTTGTCATATGGAAATGATTTTGTGGTTGTAGGCCTCCTAACCTGGGCTGTACCTCCAACTCGGTGGGGATTGAGTTTTCAAAAATACAATCGCGTCTAACATTAAAATTCCTACATCGATTTACACTATCACATCACTAAGATGATCTTGATGTTCTTATGTAATCAGTCCAATTTTTGCCGCTCAACAACGAAGGTCCGAGTGCCGAACACGCTTTGTTACAGAGACGCAACACGACCCGACCAGCACCTAACTCCCGCTGTGACCCCTTGTGGGGCGAGCGTCTGCCAGCTCCAAGTAAGGACACTCGACTCCTCGACTGCGAAGTTACACAAAGTCTCCTTAACAGAATTCGAACTTCCAAGAAGAACACACATCACCAGAGGTCACTCTAACCCGAAAGGCCCAAACAAACCACATTCACCACCTTCTCCGGGTCATCACACGATACCCACCACCCAGATAGCTTAGGAAGTATCCTCCCCCAGCAAGTGCGGACCCCAGTTCGGGGGGCGCGCCACTCCGAAACCGACCACGTCCGAGAGTGGGGGTTGGTGGTAAGCGTTCACTGACCGAGGGTGCGCTCACACTTGCAAACCTGCAGTATCCTTCCATATCTGCAGGTAGGACTGTAGCGTACTGTAAGTGGCCAGTTGTCAATGCGCTTTCTGTATATATATTGCTGTACAGTGCAGTGCTTAGGAGTGACTAGGTGAGGAGTAGCTTGCTCAGAGGTCCTGTAGGGCGAGGAGGTTTCTGAGGAGGCTGGGTGGTGAGGAGCTGTTGAGAGATGTTGCTGGTCCGGTAGCCGAGTGTAGAATGAGTTCCCCGGTTGTTGTTGTTGTTGTTGAGATTGTTGGACCGTAGTCCGACACGGGCCTTTGCCTATAGGCGGCCCGTTCGGTGGTTCCGGCTGGAGCTCCTGGAGCAGCCAGACCGGATTGGGATTGGAGGTTGTCCTACCTGCAGATATGGAAGGATACTGCAGGTTGCAAGTGTGAGCAGACCCCCGATCAGTGGACGCTTACCACCAACCCCCACTCTTGGACGTGGTCAGTTTCGGAGTGGCGCGCCCCCCGAACTGGGGTCCGCACTTGCTGGGAGAGGATACTTTCTAAGCTCTCTGGATGGTGGGTATTGTGTGATGACTCGGAGAAGGTGGTGAATGTGGTTTGTTTGGGCCTTTCGGGTTAGAGTGGCCGCTGGTGTTGTGTGTGCTTCTTGTAAGTTTTGAGTTCTGTTTCGGAGACTTTGTGTGACTTCGCAGTCGAGGAGATAGTGTTCAAGTGCGTTGGCTGCTGGCTCCTGACAGTAGGTGCATTCCATGACGTCATTTCCGATCATCTGCCAGGGGGCACTTGTACCCTAGTCGTAGTCGATGAAGGCTGACTTGGGTTTGTCTTGGTGTTTTCTTGTCCGCGAACAGTGGTTCCCCTTTTGTAGCCGCCAGGTACCATTTGGCTGATTCGGAACCAGCATTGAATGCGTGAAGGAAGCTCTTTTGGATGTGGAGCTTGCTAGTCTTTCTGAGGTGATTCTTGATCTGTTGCACGCTTGCTGGAACTTGAATGTGTACACTACTAGAACATGTGGCTGCCTTGGCTGCTTCGTCTGCCACGTCGTTTCCCCGGATCCCTACATGACTGAATCCAGTGTTAGACGACTGGGCGGTTTTGTCTTTGGAATTCCTGTAGATGTGCGAGGATCGAGGTTATGATGTGGACGTTGTCTCTAGGTTGGCTGTGTTGCAGCGCCTGCATGGCCGATTTCGAGTCCGTGTGAATTATGATGGACTTGTTGTGTTGTGTTGCAGCGTGTTGTAGGGCCTTTGAGATTGCTACCAACTCTGTTTGTAGGGTGGAGCAATCATTAGAAAGTCTCCATCGGAGGGTCTGACCTTGGGTGTAGAAGGCTGCTCCGGATGTATGATGTTTTGGATCCACCGAGCCGTCTGTGAAGTATGATGCTGCATCAGCCGGTGTCTCGGTGGCTATGGCTTCCAGAGTTATTTTTTTGAGGTCCTCCTTCTGGAGGTTGGCTTTACTATCGCCTAGGTCGGTAATTTTGAGTGTGGCTGGTGGAGGGCTCCATGGTGGAGGAACAGCGTAACCATTGTCTCGTGTGTCTTGGTTGTTCTTGACGAGTGCTTGTGCTTGCAGGTGTCGGATGACCTCGCTTGCCTCATGTGACCAGGTGGTCCCTCGCTCTCTGTGATCGAGGTAGAGGGAGGCACTGATTAGCGTTTTGGCAACTGTGGGCTTATCTGATCTACAGATTTTGGCGAGGAGACCGGCTGTCACCTGCTTGACTCGTACTGCCAGGGGTGGTAGTTCAGTTTCCATTTGCAAATTGCAAATTCTGGTCCACATGGGTGCTCCGAGCATGGTCCTGAGAGCATTATTTTGGATGACTTCTAGCTTAGCTATCTGGTCTTCTCTCAGTCCAATGAGTGCTGGAGCACTGTAATCTACCAGCGATCTGATGGCGGCCGTGTAGTAGGCTTTGAGCACATGAAAGTTTGCTCCTGCGGTTGTGCTGGTGAGCGACCTCATTATATTGTGTCTGCTCTTTGTCCTGTTGCGGCTTGAAAGTGAGTTTCTGGTCAAACCAGATTCCAAGACACTGGTGGGCGTTGGTCCAGACTACCGGCGTGTTTTGTATGGAGAGCATCTTGTCTGGTGTGTCTGTGCAGATGGCCATCGCTTTCGACTTGGCTGGATTTATCTTGAGTCCAAGTCTGTTGCACTCCTCTTCTATAAGTTGGAGTGCGTGTTGCGTGTTGGCTAGTCTGTTTGATCCTCTTACTATAAGCTGTAAGTCGTCTGCATAGCATAGGAGCTTGGCTGTTTGTCTGAAAGGAAGTTTGACTAGATTTTCCATCAGGACATTGAACAGCATTGGACTGAGGATGCCTCCTTGTGGGGTTCCGTTTTCATGGACCCTGTAGCTTGAGGTTGCTCCCTGAAAGCGTACTCTTGCTTCTCTCTGTGTGAGATAGTTCTGTATCCACCCCAGCAACCTTCCTTTGACGCCTTTTTCAGCGAGCATCGTTGTAATGGCCAGTGGATTTGCTAGTTCGAAGGCCTTCTCCAGGTCGAGGAAGACCACCAGAGCTGGTTTGTAGTCCACTGTGCTGAGTATCTCGGCGATGTTGTTGCCTGTGCCGGTGTTCTCGGTGTAAGCAAAGATGTGAGGGTGTGGGCTGCCTACTTTCCACTTGAGTCGGTTGAGAGCCATTCTTTCTCCCGTCTTCGCTATGCAGCTGAGAAGGGAGATGGGCCTCGGTTTGTCTGGTTCTCTGGGCTTCGGAATGGGCTGTATATCTGCCTTCTTCCATTCCGGTGGGAGTCTTTGTGCTGTCCACGAAGCATTGATGGCTTGTAGCAGAGCTTCGTGTCCGGCTGTACCGGCATGGGATAGCATGGAGTAGGTTATCCTGTCGGCCCCTGGTGCTGTGTCCTTGCTTCGTTTTAGCGACTTCTGGAGTTCTTGCTGGTTGAAAGGTCTGTCGGTGTCATCTTCACTGTTGCAGGCCTCTTCGATCATCTGGAGTCTGACCTGTCGCAGACGCCGTTGTGTCTCCTCCGCCTGTCTCGGGAGGTTTTTCGTTGCTGCTCGGTCAGAGAACAGTTTTGCAAGTCTCTCGGCTTCCTCTTCTGGGTTGGGATGGGTTGGTGGTGGTGGTGTTGCCTTCCCAGATGCCCTTCGGATCTGGGCCCACATCTTGCCAAGGGAGGTGTGCTCGTTCAGTTCGGAGCACCACTTGAGCCAGCTTACGTTTTTTATTTCTTCCTTCTCTTCCCTGGTATCCTTAACTATGACTTGCAGGAGATGTCTGTTTGTTTCCGTGGGATGTCTCCTGTAGTTTCTTCGGGCCATGTTCACTCTGTGGTTGAGTTCTTTCACCCTGGGACAGTAGTACCAGTAATCATTGTACTGTCTTGATGTGGGTTTTGTTTTTGGGATAGCCTCTTCTGCCGCTTGGTGAAACGCCTCGACCAATTGTTGGTGGAGGGTTGTCTCGTCCACGGGTGCTGCGCCGGCCAGTGTTTCTTAAAGAGTCCCCAGTCTGCCTTTTGGGTATTGTATCTCCATCTCGGGGGGGGGGGGGTGGAGTGGGGAGTTTGTTCACCTTCAGCGTTGTTAGGGTGGCGAAGTGGTCGCTGGTCAGCGTGGGGTGTAGCTGCCAGGAGGCCGAAGGCTGTAGTGCACTGGAGACGAAGGTTAGATCTAGCCTTCCTCCCCTAGTGTGGGTGGGCTCTCCGGTGTTCAGGAGGCAGATCTCGGGTGTATCTTGAAAGGTGGTGTATAGGTGTAGGCCGTCTTCATTTGTGGGGCTTACCGAGCTTAGGAAGGGATGATGTGCGTTGAAATCCCCTCCTATGAGTGTGGCGTGGTCAGCGGCCGAAGCAAATAATTGAGTCACCTCCAGTGAGCCCCTTGGGTTCTTGTAGATGTTGTGAACAGTTAATTCCCGTTCTTGGAGGGTTACTTTGACGGCCTGTGTCTCGATGTTTTCCCCACATGGAAATTGCTGCGTGACCTCGGAGGAGGGTATGCTTGACTTGACCAGGATCATACATCCTCTTGTTGACGCCTGCGTGAAATGCCTCCTGTATGTCTTGTAACCACTGAATTTGAAACAGTGGTGTTCTTGTAGAAGTGTTTCTTGTAGCAGTATGATGTCAAGCTTGTCCTTGGCTGCTGCTTCTTGTAGGAGGTGTTTCTTGTTTTTGATGCCCTGAGCATTCCATGTTAGGATGTTCAGGGTGCTGATGTTTTCCACCACTGTTTCATCGGGGACTTCTGGTGGTCCTCGATGGAGATGTCCAAGTTCGATTCCAACTGGATCAGGTTCATATCTTCGTGTTCTGTGGTTTTTGCCTTCTGGGCCGTGGTTCGGTTCAGGGGAGTTGAAACGACCAATTTCTTTCTGGGAGCTGTCGGTATCTTGGGTTCTCTGGTGGCCTTCTTCGGTGTAGAGTGTACCTCGGCTGTCACTCGTGTGAGGACCGGCGTGGCTTCCTCCACTGAGGTGGCTGGAGCTGTGGCGACTTGCCCGAGGACGCTCCCCATGAGTATTTGGAGCTGTGTGGGTTGGATCTTGTGGCCCAGTAGTCCGGCTAGGCCCTCCGCGAAGGTTGTCAGTACCTTGGCTAGGTCTGATACGTGTATCATTCCTTCTGGTGCCTTGGTGTGTGCTTCTTTTGTCTTTTTCGTGGTTGTCGTTGTCTGCTGCTTGGGTGGCTGAGGTGTGGCCGTAGTGAGGCCAGGAAACTGGGCTGCACTTTGGGTGTTGACCGGCTGAGGAGGTTGGCTTTGTTGTCTTGGCCTTTGGGTTCCCCACACGAAGGTACTTGGTGGGGCTGGTGTGCAGGCGGTGGGGGCCGGTCTTGCAGCTGGCCGGTTTGCCTGGACCCTCCTTGTCCTCTCGGAGCATCCAGGGTTCCAGGCGTGGTGTTTGCCCCCGCAGTTGGCACACTTGGGGGCAATTTTTTCTCCATTTTTCAGCTTGGTGAGGCAGGAGTGTGTGCCGTGCTTCTGTGCGCAGACTGCGCAGATTTCCTTGTACGTGCACCTTGTCTGATGGTGCCCGTATTTCTGGCATCTGAAGCACCGCAGGGGCTCTGGGACGAAGGGCCTCACTTCGTAGATCCCCCAGGTTTTGAGGTCTATGGTGCTGGGGGGTGAACCGTAGTGCGTTATGAGCACTTGTTTTGTGGTGGCCGTCTTGTCGGACAGGGGAGAGCATCTCTCGGCTTTTAAGATCTTCGGGTGGTTCTCCAGGGGTTCGAGGGGTAGTTCCTTTGGGTACCGGAGGACTACCGACTTCATCAGTTTCTGGGCGGGGTCTAGCTTGGTTGATGCAACGGTGGTGGTGTTTTGCAGGTAAGTGTCGAGGGTGGTGGCGGAGTCCTTGTCTTTGGGGTGAATAATCATCTCCCCCTTTAGGTTGGGCCGCACTGAGAACTTGGCCAGTGGATTTTGCTTTTCTATCTCTGTGATGGCGGCATATGTCGTTTTTGTGTCCGTTTTCGTGATCCGGAATTTTGGCAGTGTCGTTGGAGGTGAGCTGGTGGTGGTGATGGGTGCCTTTTGGGCTGCTTGACGGCATTCGTTTCCCGAAGAAGCACGTCGGCGTTTTTTATTTTCTACCTTCGTCCAGTTGTCGTCCTCAGTGGCGGTAGCAGTGGTGGTGGAGTTGTTGGAGGTGGTGGCAGTGTTCCTGCTTTTCAGGGCTTCATTGAAGGCGCGTAACTGGTCCGCTTTCTCTGTGCGGAGCCTGTCGTAGTTCGGGTCGTCAGGTTGGCGGTTCAGGCGGGGGTCGCGGTTAGGAGGGCGTACGCGCTCCATAACCGTTTTTTTTTTTTTTAATCCTACCTATTCCGGTTGAGTAAGTAGCAGAGGAATTTCAGCACTCCCCACTGGCTGGTGGTCGTAGAGTGGTTCCTGAGCTTCTCTCCCAGAGCCCCGTTGGGGAAGCCTACTTCCTAGTGTATGTGACTGCTCACTTATAGACGTGAGCTAAGTGTGCCTATTTGGGGAGGATAAGGATTGCTACCCTCTTTCCAGGTGGACCCGCACGATCACGGTTTTCCTGGAAAGACTCGGCTGGGATGGGTTTTGCTCCAACCCCCTTTCGTGTTCACAATCTCCTGGGAGGGAGGTGAACAGTTACAGGGGGGACCGCAGGACGAATACACTTTTTGAGGGTGCAGGTCCCTAGGCCAGAGCGAAAAAGGAAAAATAGCAGTAGAAGGAAAAGAGCTCAAACCACGTCGGGAATATCGCGCTATAACTGCTCTCCAGCTGGAGTGTGGGTCACTCACACCACCAGTGGGGAGGGCAAGCTAATGCCCGATAAACCGAAAACGCTCGTGAGTTGTTGTTGACGATGTCAGTCGTGGATGGTCCGGTCCGGGAAGATGGCCAAACAATGGCACAAGAGAGAGGGCGGTCTTCACAGTTTTGGGTCCTGCAGGAGGTTTTGTTGAGAGGTCTTCTTAGTTCAGGAGCGATGTGTGAAGTGTGAGTTCAGCCGGGGCCGTATTTATGTGATTTAGGAATCTTAGGATATGAGGTGCTCGTAGCGCGAGGGCCAATCACAGGAGCGGAAGCATAAGGTGTGATACACTTTGATCCTGAGCTGGAAGTTGAAGGTCGAGACTAGGTCGGCGATCGTACCCCTACGTCCACTGCATAGACCTAGTCTCTCGGAATAGCTGGCATTTAGCTAAACCCCTACATCGACTATCCTTCACCCATAACTGTCAAACGAACAAACACAATCCTAGGAGTCACATTCAACGACACCCTCACCATGACACTACACACCAAAACGAAGGCTTCGATCGCAAACAAAACACTCGGGAATATATACAGATTCAGAACCGCATCAATCAAAACCAAAACACACCTATTCAAAGCCCTCATACGCCCACTATTGACTTATGCACCTAACACACTCCAGCTAGCACCACCATCAAGCGCCAAGAAACTTCAAGTCATACAAAACAAAGCACTAAGATTCATCCATAACACACACTGGTCATCCTTCACCCGAAATAGTCATCTACATGAACTCAGCTCCCTCCCCCCACTTAACATCTACTGGAGACAACTAGGTGACAAACAAATAGAATCACTCCTCACTACTTACCCTCAATGGCAGGATTACTTCGACAACATCATACTCCCACGCAGATTCAGAAACAGGAATCCCTCCATACTAAACAGACCAAACACAGCCCTCCCACCCCCCTTATATTAATAACTCCCATATCAAACCCCAACTTCCCTATAACCACACCCAACAACTCCCCTCAAATTAAACCTAACACCTCTCCTCAACCCACACCCAACCACTCCCCCCCAACCTAACCCAATCAACCTAACCTAACCTAACCTTACCTGACTTACCCAACCTCAAAAAAAAAATAAAATAAAAAAATAATTAACCTGACTCTGCCCTAGCAATACAGAACAACCACCTCCCTCCTCCCCCCCTCAATCAAAACCCCACGCCCCCAAACTCACACTCAAAGACCACTCCCACGTAAAAAGAAAAAAAAAGAGCACTAATCCACTCAACCTGCACTAACACTCCCCCCCCCCCCCCAAAAAAAAAGAAAGAGAAAAAACCCTAGCAATCCCACCCAAAATAAAAAATGACCATTCTACCATTCACTAACCACACCCTATCACTCCTCCCAAAACAAATACCTAACTTACCCATCCCATACTAACACAGATGACGTGTACGTCTCCCTTAGCCAATAAGGTCGGGGAGAGGTGCACAGTACCTGTACGCAAGCCCTCTCCCTCAAGAATGTTACCAACACTGTTGACATGGGCGCCTCCCTTAGCCAATAAGGTCGGGGAGGGGTACATAGTACCTGTACACAAACCCTCTCCCTCAAGAATGGGACCAGAACTCACAATACCTGCAAAAGCCCTCCACGCAAATTGCAGAAGTCCTTTACAAGCCAAAGGAAAGAAAGAAAGCAATAATAACCCAACTCTGCCAACCACTAACAAAACCTTCAATCCTCCCAAAAGAAAAACTTAACCCACCCAATCTACTCACAATCCTTCCTAAAAAAGAAAAAAAACATATTAACTCAACTTATCCAACCACTGATCAACTCCTACAATCCTCCCAAAACAAAAACTTAATATACCCGACCTATCTAACAACCCCCTTCGACTCCCCCTTGAAAAAAAAAATAAAACATAAAATAAAAAAATTACATATAACTCAACACAACTATTCATTAGCCACACAAATCATATCACTCCTAAGAAATCCTACCTTACTATAAATTAACCTAACAACCTCCAAGGGCCCCCTCTCCTCCCCCCTCCTCCCAACAACTCACCATACCTGACCTTACTAACAATTATCCTCCCCTTCCCCCTCCCCCCTTACTATATTGACACACACACACAACAACCCCCTTAAGTAATTCTAATTCAGCTCAAATCAACATACCACCGCCACCCCCAACCAAGCCCCAATACAAACTCCCCCCCCCCCCCACAACCAATCCCCAAACACAACCCCCCCCCCCGCCAGACAAAGCATCTCATAATACTACAACTCTCCAGAGCCAAATCAAACATACCCAACCTCTGTGACAGCCACTGTCAACGAAATCGACCTAACTCAAGACTGAAACCAATCAACCTATATCTCATTCTCATCTCCGTTCACAATTTGACAAAAGCTCAAATCTGTCTCCTGTTATTACTAAAAACTCTCCTACGATACGCTCATCCTTCCTTACTATGAATACTTTGACATTTCAAGCTCAAAGATTCAAAACCCTTGCTCCAACTTGCTCCGTTCCTCTTTGACATAGCTCAAAGACTTTACCTTCATCTTTCTCCAAACAACCCTACGACTAGCTACATTTCCATTTTTTCACCTTCTCTGTTACTCTGATCGTGTGTTGCCTGTGCGTCCGTCCACCTGCGCTTCTCGGCTTGCGCCGCCGCCATGGCAGAGCGGTTCTTCCTCCGCTTTGCCAACACTGCCTAAGCTAAGACGACAACCAGAGCACCCGCGTTGGCCCTTTGCTTGCCCGGTCCTGCTCCTGCCCTCCCTCTGCCTCGTCCTGATTGTGATTGTTACACCTACCGGGCACATTGCCTACCTCCTCACGCAAGCGGTGTTTAGCCACTGCACCTGTTCTCTCCTTCTAAAATTCACTTCTATCCTCCCTTTATCCTTCCCCTGTACCTCTTTCCCCCCTGTCACTAGCTTTTATGTATGTATGGCTGTATGCTGATTGGCTGGTAGGCAGGCGGCCGGAGCTCAGTTGGGAGTTGTAGGGGAGAGGATCCACTACAGGACAACCTCCATCCCCAATCCCAAATCTGGTCTGGCTGCTCCAAGAGCTCCAGCCGGAACCTCCACATGGACCGCCTACAGGCAAAGGCCCGTGTCGTACTATGGTCCAACAATCTCAACAACAACAACAACAACACAACAAATGGTATAAATACCCCCCAGCCTCGCCCTTTCTGTGCTTCCCTACTGATCAGGGGTGACTCCTGATCAGAGGCGGCCCTGATCGGGTGATCTGAAACGGATTTGGGCCGCGATCCCATTGGTGTCAATTGCACCTCTGGCTGTTTTACCTTGTTCTTCCTTCTTTATTCGCTCTGGCCTGGGGACCTGCACCCTAGAGGTGTATTCGTCCTTGGGTCCCCCCTGTAACTGTTCACCTCCACTGGTGGGGTTTGTGAACACGAAAGGGGGTAGGAGCAGAACCCACCCCTCCGCCGAGCCTTCCTGGGAAACCGTGATCGTGCGTGTTCCACCTAGGAAGGGGGTCGCAAATCCTTAATCCTCCACCCATCCCCCGATTAGGTACACATCAAGTTCACGCCTATAAGTGAGCATTTACAACAATAGGGATATAGGTTCCCCTAACGGGGTTACTAGGTGAGTGACACAGGAACCACCCTACGACCATTCGACCAGCAAGTGGCGGTGGGGGGTGCTGTAATTCCTGTGTTTAGGTTGCTCGCCTGGATAGGTAGGGCAACTGTACAAAATTACAATAAGACTGATGCCACGGAGAACGACCATATGCAATGACTAGGACAACCGGAAATAGGATACGGGTACGCTCCCTTTTGGGGGGAGTATCGGAAAAACGCAAAGAGGAACTGGGTATACTACTGTGTGCCCAGTTAAACATCAAATTTGCCGCACTAATAGAAACAAAGGACTCTTACATAGTCCTTTGTCTTGAAGAAAAAGATGTAGACAATATGCTCTCAGACGAATCAACAAAGAAACTAAAAGAACACGGATTCGAAATTGTAATACCACCTCAACTACGAGCCAAAAAGTCCATAGTGATTAAAAGGGTAGATAAGAGCATACTGAAACAAACACCAAATGATATTGCTAATAATATACAAGAGAAGAACGCATGGGCCAGAGTCGAGGAGGTTGTGTTAATGCCTGGTGCTCCTACCATGATGAAGGTCAGGTTTGGAGAGATCTCCATGGCACAAAAAGCCCTAGAGAATGGCCTGTGTATATCCCATTATCATCTGACAAAATATCAAATTGAGCAGGAGGAATTTTTTCCAATAACACCCTGTTGGAATTGCTACAAATATAATCATCTAGCTGCAAACTGTCCTCTAAAAGATAAGAAGTACTGCTCTGAATGTGCAACAGAGGGCCATACATTCAGAGAATGTAGCAATAAAGATAACCCAAAATGCCTGAACTGTAATGGGGAACATCGAACACTAGCAGCGCGTTGTCCCATAAGAAAAGAAATAATTAGAAACCTGAGAGAAAAGGAAAGAACAAATAAGAAGATTGAAACAGACCCCAACAAAACATATGCAGCAATTGCAAAGCTGCAAGATACCACATCTAAAGTACTGAAGAAAACTAAAGAAAATCCCCTCATGCAGCCGACATACCTCAATCTGAGTGAAGGATTACCTTTCACTATCCTAACTAGTATAATACATGCACACCTCAATAATATTGCAAAACCAGGAACATTCGGAAAAACGATTAGAGAAATGTTTGCGGCAAACAATCTGCCAGAGGTAAAATTTCCAGACGACGCCCCCTCAACAGAAATATTTAAAATCGTCACCGAGAGTAGCCTGGGAGCAATGAAACCACAGGAGCACAAAACCAAACAATTCACAGAAGAAACCGTCATGGAAACAGACCCTATCACCCAAGAAGTCACACCACACCGCAAATCATCAGACTCCACCACTCAGCAAACAGAGAAATCACTACCTGCAAAAGTTGATCCGACCAAAGCAAAATTAAGAAAAGAATCCCACTCTGGCCATCGTGCCCCCCCATCTTCACCAAGCGATGTGCAGCCAGCAGACTTGGGCAATGAGATCGGCATCCGCTTTTATTCAGTCAACACACCACCTACAATATCAAATGACAGACTTCTGCAGGAAATCAAGGAAGGCACTGTAAAATTCACCTACGAAGACGATAGGGTAGAAGAAACCTATATAGACCAATTAATAACTGCAGGACTTTTAAGTACCAAATATAATAGGATCGAAAGAGTGGATGTCACCAAGTTTAAGAAAATCAGAACTGGACTCAAGGAGGAAAGGAGTAGACACTCACCAGGAGATGCACGAGCTAGCAAACATCCTACACCAAGTTCGCGGGATCCACGATTACACAAACTAAATTATTAAAGATAATCCAGCACAACGTCCTTGCCTGGAATTTGATGAGGAAATCAGAACTCACCAATATATATAGCACAATAGATCCAGACATTATTCTTATCAACGCACATGGTCGGAAAAAAGGTGATAAAATCAAGATTTTTAACTATCATGTACATCAAATGAACATCCATGATGAACCACACGACGGCATAGCAATAGCTATAAAACGCAATATACAGTATAAAATCATAGACAACTTTCATAGCAACTTTCTTGCAGCCGAAGTAAACACAACCAGAGGCCCAATATTAATTGGAACGTCTTATTTAACATTTAGAAGGCCAGTATTCCCTACAGGTGATATTTTAAAACTAATGAGACAAAATAAACCAGCATACTTTATAGGAGACCTCAATGCTAAACACACAACCCTAGGAAATAATATCAGAAACCCAGGAGGAAAAATTCTACATGCTTTCATCGAACACGGGACAATAACTCACCTTGGGCCCGACTTCGCAACTTACGTATCAGCCGGTAACACTGGGAAACCTGATATTGTTTTAACCAACAGGCATCACCATCTCAATGTACATTTAAAAGCTGGACCCACAACAACCAGTGATCATTTACCCATAATAGCAACTTTATCCACGTCTCCGATACAAATTCCATCAATCCCAAGATTTTCACTTAATAGAGCAAATTGGGAAAAATTTAAATTGGATCTCAGCAAAAACGAACCAACACTCCTACACAATAAAGACACAACTGAGATCGACAAATCATTGGACAAATGGTACAATGAAGTAACATCAGCAATGCAAAACAATATCCCAAAAACAACATACCGTACACTACCACATGCACAATTAACACATGAAGAGAAAATGATACAAACTAGATTTACCAATCTATATGAATTCACCAAAACACACGGGTGGAACAATGACATCAGAATATTATACAGGAATTTAAAAGAAGAACTGAAAGAAATAAGTAAGAACAAATACAATGAAACATGGAACAAGCTGATTCAGGACACACAAGCAGATCACAGAAACCCAAAAGCATTCTGGAAAAAAATTAAAAACCTAATGGGAACTAATTCGGAAGACACGAGTTATATTAAGGACAAAAATGGTAGAAAAGCAACAGAACCACATGAAAAAGAGCCAATATTTAGAGAATTTTGGAAAAACATTTTTACAATCAACGACGAAGATAATAGAAGCTTCTGCCAAGAAACTGAACAGGCTACCAGAATATATTTGAACCAGAACACAGAGAAATGGAAACCCACAGAAAAAATTAACCTCAACTCTTTAAACATCAACAACTCAATAATTGCTCCTCTAACTCAAAATGATATTGTAAAAACAATAGCAAGTTTTAAGAATAAAGCACCTGGCATAAGTCAAATTAATAAAGTCGTACTACAAAACATTCCTCAGAATATGATCGAACAGCTCAAAAATATATACAATGCCTCACTTGCAACTGGCTTTTTTCCTACCAAATTTAAATTAGCCAAAATCAGACTCATCCCGAAAGCAGGAAAGAACCATACCCAAGCAGAAAACTACAGACCCATCTCACTACTGGAAACACCCGGGAAAATATTGGAAAAAATAATTAACCACAGACTCAGAAATTTTCTTGACCAAGAAAATAAATATAATCCGAGACAGCACGGCTTTCGAAAAAACCGAGGAACCAATACAGCAATAGCTTTAATATACGAGTCAATCGCAAATGCTGCAAGTAACAAAGAACAATGTAATATAATTTTAAGAGATGTTTCAAAAGCGTTTGACAAAGTCTGGCATGAAGGAATGAAATATAAAATAATCAAATTGGATATGCCTACCAATATCACAGCACTACTGTGTAATTTCTTAGATAACAGAAAGGCTAAACTTATCATTGACAACCATCTAGGACAAACCTTCAACCTATATAGCGGAGTTCCCCAAGGGAGCAACATATCACCAACATTATTCACTGTATATACGGCAGATATGCCGCAACCACGGCAATCAGAATATATAGCATATGCAGATGATGTTACACAGATAATCAGGTACCCGGGAAAATCCAAACAAATGATGGCCATTAGAACATGCAGAGAAATAGAGTTAATAAACAACTATGAACGAAAATGGAAGATAAAAACCAATGTCCAAAAACTCCAAATAATTCACATCGCAAAAATGAACCCATGCCCTATTATCATTAACAATCAACAAATACCATATGTTGCCAAGGGAAAAACACTAGGACTCAAGATCTCCAGAAGCGGAATAATCCCTCACATCAACGAAAGATTAGCTATGGCAAGATCACAACTTACAAAACTTAGAAGATTCCGCCAATTGAACACCAACACGCAATTGCACCTATATAAAGCACTGATCAGGCCACACTTAGAATACCCTCCGATACCTCTGAACACAATTGCAAGAACTAATCAGCTGAAATATCAAGCAGTGCAAAATACAGCCCTCAGAAGAGCGGCAAAACACCAACCACCATACACACAAACAGTACAAGACATACACACAGAACACGGCATAGACCCACTCAACATCAGAATACACACCCAAGCAAATGCAATATGGGAAAAAATCCAACAAGAACAGGATCCCATACTTAGCAAACTAATTGATGAAAACAACAATATATCACATAGATGGTGGCCTAGAAGTAGGAAAAATGAAATTGAAGAACCAGAGCCTCTATATACAAAATAACAACAAAACAACAATAAAAAACACAACAAATATGAACCAAAAGATGGGCCCAACTCTCCAGACACACAAGGACCTGGAGGGACCCCACAAATAAACAAAGACCAAAATAGTTCAAAAAAAAAAAAAAAAAAAAAAAAAAAAAGATGAGGATCATCCCTACAGTGCCACAAGGACCTGGAGGGACCCCCCACCCCTACCCTAAGATAATATGTCTCATGGACACTTAGAATAACTTAGCTTAGCTTGGCTGAGACCGGCCTTCCCTAACACCTTGAACCTCTAATGCAGCACAGTTACGGAAGACAAAAAAAAAACCCGTCTCCGCAAGGTGGATAGCCCACCTGCTGTTAACCTTCTCCTTTACTTCCCACTTCTGAACTTTACCTTCTACTTTATCCTTCTCCTATTCTTAGAGCTATGCTCTATTCTCTCCGTACAACCAACCAACCTGAAGGTCATTCTACTCAGCGCTCTCAAACAGACAAGACCTCCTCTCAACAAGCTCCTCACCACACAGCAACACCCTAGCACTGCATTGTACATACAATATATATACAGAAAACGCCATTGTGAGTTTTCTTTCTCACCTCCTTCCTTAGTGCGAGATCTCCTACGTGTACGTATGTATGTGAGCCCAACAAAGAGAAAATAAACAAACGCAGAGAAATTTGACAACTGGCCCCATACTCTACACTACACAGTAACTATTATACAATAATGTAGCTCGCCATATAATCACTAGAATAAAACTTACACTTAATTTAACGTTTATTAACCTTAACAAATTACTATAATGTTATTATTGACATATAATGTAAATAGAGTAGTTATATGATAACGGAGGCTTTCTCTTGGTAAATAATGGCATGGTAGACTTGATTAACTCTAATATTTTTAACACTATACTGCCAGATCTGGGGTCACTAAGTCTAAGGGGACAACTTAACTCTTATTCTAAATTTCTAACGGTTGCTGCCACCAGACCCCCTCTGGGCAGTGTTTAGGTCGTTAGGTAGCGGGCAGAGTGGACTAGGCATTGGGTTAGGTTTTTCATTGACCAGATCGATAAGGGGAAAGAAGGGTGAAACCATAACATGTCTTAACTAATTTATTCCTTATAAAACTGAGTTGGCCTTCCTCAGAAGAACAACGATGATTTGGTTACCCTGCTCGACAACAGACAGCTTACATTAATTGCGTGTCATCCACATATTTATTGCAGAACAATCAGTGACCTCCTTACCTCGGTCATCCCTTCCTACAATATCACTCAACACGTCAGACTGCTCCACCTGTATGGAATATAGCACCTTAGGTCATCAGACATAGTAACACCATCTCACCTCCCTGTAGCACCAGCTCACCACACCTGTTACACTCCACACCTGCAAGTATGGAACTCCTTGTAATTTCTAGGTACACATATCAGGCACCTCGTTCGCACACCGCCCTCGGTGGGTAGAGACGAGGGCTTCACCAAGAGACATACCAGTACTGTTTCTACGCCTGGTATTATAGGTCGTTCCAAGTGACGACCGCGGAGTTTCTCACATATTTCATTATGTATTCCTATTCATTTGTCGTGGTATGCCGGGAATCCACAGGTTCACAGTGGAATAGCATAGCTGGGAGTAGTCATCTCACATGGTGGGACGCTCACGGGGGTTATGGCCGCCGTGCTGGTGAGTTCAGAGCGAAAGGGGACCCCGAGTTGATGAGAGAGGTGGTGCCACTGAGAAATAATACCTGATGGGCCGTTATCACCCACCCCAACACATCACTATTTCAATTTATACATTAGGCAAAGTTTTAAACTGTAATAACTGCTTTATAAGTCTCTTTTTTTAGGGCTGAATACAGCCCGATGAAGTTCACTGACCTGAGTTGATGAGAGAGGAGGTGCCACTGAGGCATGAGGTCCCGCACCTCTCACCGACGTAGCCCTACAGTTTTCAATCTTCAATTTTTACTTTGATTTCTTATGGTTCTCACACGAACACTTTCCCATTTATCGTGACCTTGTGTCTTATAAATACATATTTTAATCTTAACTTACATACTAGAATACGGTTCAGATTTGACAGTTCTTGGGGAAATTAATTGGGCTATATCAACAACTCACACCTGTAGACTGAGCACAAAGGACGCTACCCCGAAACAAAAGCCGAATGTTCATGGCGTGGGTATATCCACTTCACTTAAAACTGTAATGAGGGATCCTCCTCTCACACATTGCACTATTTGAACACAGACATAAGATTCTCTGATCACTGTACATGTCGTGGGTATACGTCACACGAGAATACGAGGTGTATTAAGTTCACACCGGTGCATACAAGATATTTCCTTTCAAGTATAGTTTCTGGGTCACTTCCAATACTTCACATAGTTCAGATACATTTATCCTTTTTCCAGATCATTGTTCTCATGCATTTTCATATGATATCTGCGGAAGTTATGTTTGCTACACGTTCACAGACGTAAATAGTATGACCTTCAAACCATGATCCACACTTAGTCCTAAAGTACACGAGTCCGGATCAACCGGACTTTCCCAATCATCTTATACTTTTATCCTCTTCGCCACTGATCGGCTTGTTAGCCGCTTGGGCGATCGGTCAAATCTCTCTGATTACTTTTCCTTTTCATTTATCTTCTTCACCAAAAGATCGGCTCGCTAGCCGCCCGGGCGATCGGTCACGTCTCTTTTCCTTTATATTCTTCACCAAAAGATCGGCTCGCTAGCCGCCCGGGCGATCGGTCACGTCTCTGTCACGCACTGTTGGCAAATACTGGGCATGCACCGGCTCCTAAAGGTACCTGAACCTGCTCCAGTGTTGGTGAAGTCTTGTCTTGAAAGAGCTCACACTCGGTGCCGTCACAACTCTCTCTGGTAGATTGTTCCAAGAGTTTACAACCCTCACTCCGAAAAAGTTACCCCTCACAATTTTGTGGACTTGCGGCTTCTTCAATCTTGAGCTGTGACCCCTTGTGGGGCGAGCGTCCGCCAGCTCCAAGTAAGGACACTCAACTGAGTAGTGCCCCTTGAGATGCTTATACACCTCAACTAGGTCCCCCCTTGCCCGTCTGTAGTATAAGCTAGGCAATTCAGGCGCTCCAATCTCTCAGGGTAGCTGAGGTGCCGAAGTGCAGGCACCAGTCTGGTGGCCCTCCTTTGAATATTTTCAACCAACTGACAGTCCCTAGCATATCTCGGGGACCAGATGGGGTGACAGTACTCCAGATGGGGAAGCACTTCACTCCTGAAGATCGTCACGAGGGAGATACCTTGAGTTCTCCTTAATGCTATGAATACACACAATAATATTATATAACCGTGCCTGGGTACAATACAACACATGATTCAGTAACATTGAATAGGTGAGTTATCCTTTATGAATGTTTCCCGTTTCCTGAGATTCTACAAGCGCGGTGGATTTGAATGTTATGTAGAGTAATATGAATTAAGGGGAGTTTTTAGGAATGACAATGATGTGCGCAGTACAACACTATGTTATTTTATTCGCACTGTGAGGGCGCGTGTTTCCCACACCTCTTACTTACTTCTCTTAGTTCTTACTCTTACTCAGTTCTGTCACCTATTCTTTTGGTAGCATGGTCGAGGGTCTAGGCACATGGGTATGGTAATTCTGGTATCAAGTCACTTGGACGGAAATAAAGGTAAAATACTGCGGGAGAAATGAATACACCTAAAGTACTCTAAAAACAAATGTATTAATATGAAATCAAAGGGGAAAAGATATAGTATTTATTTATAACTACCAGGCTCAACTCCTGGGCTTATGGCAGACTCAGTACTTTCTTCTTTACTCAACAGTAATTACTCAGATCTTACACTCTTACTGCACACAACCTTACTGGTGTTACATTACATGGCATAGTAGGACCAGTTCCTTGGCCCTACTCATAGTACATGGCACTCATTGTAGATTACTTTACTCAACATCCTCGTTACTAATTAAATCAGCCGATACCTGGGGTCCACTACCCAACATGGGATAATTATTTCCAACTAATTATCCCTAACATACAGGTTACAGCACTCTCTGTTGACATATGCTTCCAGGGTGCGTCCCAGGGTAGAACACTGAGATTCACGACCGTTGTTATTGTGTGTGGTAGCCAGACACATGGCGAGTCTGGGGTCTGGCCCAACAAGGCAGTGGAACACATTAATCAGGCCGCATCGGTGCCATCGTTTCACATATGGTCCCTACTGGGTATCTACTACATCCGGGGCAGTTGTTGAGCGATGCAAGAGTAACAATGGGATCTGGAGAAACATTGGAGCAGCGTCAGGGGACGGACTGGGAAGCATGACAACACAAACAACTCTATTGTCTAGACGACAGACGTATTTACATTATATTACTCTTACACTGGGTGAATGAGCATTCAATTGTTAAAGCATGAACACTGATGAACACTGATATTCACTACAATTGACTGAATTTACTGAATGGCTACACAAACATACCTGGAGAAACATTGGAGCAGTGTCAGGGAACGGTCTCCCTGCCTCATCTTGGGTATATATACCCCTGAGTTGCCAGTGATCATTATTCACGCAATGACAGTAATCACAAACAATCTAACTGTTACTCATTCAAAGATGACCCTCAGTTGACAAAGATCTGGCAAATTACTTGAGTTGATATACACAGACTAATTCATGATTGAGCTACCCAGGAGAAAGTGGAATAACAACCCATTGATAACTGTCTTCACAAAGGCAGGACTCTGGGAGGGAACACAAGTGTAGCGTCTATGGGGAAAAACACGTCTTCTTCTCAGGGGTCGCTAACCCACTCATGTTTTGCGGTGGTGGAGTTTAATAAGAATCATTAGCTAGATAGATCAGCAGTCAACATGACCATGACAGCACAATAACACTGTAATAGTTTATTAACACAATAAAGTGATAATTGGTGAAATAATAAACTTACTTCCAGACTTGGACCAGTGTACCTTGGTAATACAGTCCTCAATCGCGAACAAAATACTTAATTCCTCGGAGTTATTGTTGATGAGAAACTTAACTGCAGAAACCGCATACAAGCCATTCACTGTAAAGTCAATAAACAGTGCGGTATTATGTATCACACTCGACAGTCACTCACTCTCACGGCAATGAAAGAAATCTATCATTATCTTGTTTACCAACACCTGATACACTGTCACACACTATGGGGGGCCTCTGGCTCTTCAAAAACACAATCTCTGGTTACTGCACAAAAGAGAGTTGTACGGACAATGACCTACTTGAAAAAAATAAATCACACAAACGAAAAGTTTGCTACATTGAAAATGTTAAAATTCGAAGATATTAACACCTACTGCTGTGCCCTTTTTGTTTACAAATCTATCAATCACTTGCTTGACAATAATTATTTCCAGTTCTGGAATAATCAGAGATACAACTTAAGGCACCAAGAGCTACTAAGACCACCCTCCCATGCGCTCCTCTCAGTCCCAGACCTCCATAAAATATCACGGTGTGAAGGTGTGGAACAACTTACCCCCACACATCCGAGCAAAGACTATGCTCCCTTCCTTTAATTCATCTCTTAAAAAATATCTATTGTCTAAGTATTAATATTTTTTGTAATACCTACTATATATTTCAGCTTTTATTGTACCACCAAAATCGTTTTATCAGAAATTATCATGGAGATATATAGAAATTACCATTGCAATAAATATATTAGCCAACTAGACCTAATAATGACAGCTCTGTCCTCTTGTTCCACCTTAATACAACCCATGTTGTACTACTTCCCTCCCTTATCATATTTATGTACAGGCAAACCCCGTTATTCATAGCCTTGGTATTTGTAACCCAGTTTATCCGCAATCAATTTATTGTTACCCATTTCCACTATTCACAATGGTTGCCCCGTTTCTTCCCAAATTCTTACCAGCAAAAATTTTGAACCGAGCGCCTCAACCGTAGCGTAGGACAGAGTGTGTACGTGTGTATGTATTCCTTCACCATACACTCCCGCTCGCCTCTATCTCCAACGTGCTGGCGTGTGTTTTGTGTGACCTAACAGTTGTGTTTTGTGTGACCTAGCAGTTCTGTTTTGAGTGATCTCACAATGCCTAAGCGACCAGCTACTAAACCTCCCAGCAATGCTGCTAAGAGATCACGAGTGGCAGTTACGTTGGACATAAAATTGGATATCGTAAAAAGACACTAACACAGAGAAGGAACGTCAGTGATTGGGCGCATGCACGGCTTGGTTCCCTCTAAGGTGCATTCTACAGTTAAAAGAGCCGACAAGATTAAGGAGATGGCCGGGTCCGCAACACCACTGATGGCTACGAGGTTCCATGACGTCTACATTTAAATCTTACCTCACACACCTACGCACATAAACACTCAAACACGTAAAGTATACTGTACTTGTAAACATATATGCCTAATAAACTCAAAGTGTTTGTTATTAATGTTTATTATGCCCTTGTTTCTTTATTTATTTTATGTTCTAAATGTATTGAGTAAAACAAGTGTTAAAATCTGACGGCCATTACCACCTGTATCCCCCCTATTTACATTATTTCTTAGGGAGAAATTGATCCACTATTCGCAATGAGTTTCATGCCGTAACCTTTGCAATAAGTGAGGCAGCCCTGTATATCAAATCCACTGTAAAGTATGTACAGTATATACTTATAATCTAAATAAAAAAAAAAACTAAAATAAATAAATATTGAAGTGATAACCGTGGTCCCATGTTCTTATTACCACCATGCTATTGTACTATTCCAGATGATACTAAATGTTACATAATACTTCCTTGAGATAAATGTATATCAGGTGCCTAAAAGAGAGGTCAGGTTCTCAACTGGCTCAGCCATGTTAATAATATTATCCACTCTGTATCTGTGTTTTTCTGGCTAAAGAAACTGTTTCAATATCAATACCAAGCTGCTGATGACTACCCCACACCACAATACTATGAGGTGTAACATGAACATGATAATTGATTTTATCATAATATTGTTTCCCGACACTCAATAGACCTATGCACTTTCCTATAATCTCCACTCGCAGGGTTGCTGGTGTGTTATCCAGGTAGGATGTGAGTAAGGCGCATGGACTGGACGGAATACCCCCTCGTGTTCCGAGGGAGTGCGCTGAAGCTCTGGCCCCTGAGCTTGCTCGCATCTTTCGCTCTTGCCTCAAAACCCAAACTTTTCCTTCTTCTTGGAAGCATGCCTTGGTTCAGCCCATCTCGAAAAAGGGTGACCATTCTAATCCTTCTAACTATCGCCCCACTGCCCTAGTAGGTAGTAGGCAGCTACCAAACAGGGAGGTACTACCGCCTGGGAAGATATTGGAAGCATAATGTGTTGTCTAATGGTAGACCCTGCTGCCATATGTGACCAAGTCCCAGGTTGATGATCTGACTCTGCCTCATTTACACACAATTATAGGGTCTCAATTGTTTCCCTGACAACACAACATACATAAATTGTTTCTCACTTGATCCTTTTTTCATTTTGTATTTCTTTATTATTATTATTAATTATTATTACCATTACATTTTTGCCCCCCCAGGCCCCGATGTGGGTCAGTGACCTGTGCCCGAGTGGGCTAAAACACACAAAAAAAAAACTTCGTCCCTCTCTACGATTTTCCAAACTATCTTAAACTCCCATTTTCTCCGTCACCTTGAACGCCTTTCTCTTTTGTCGAATCACCAGTGTGGCTTTCGCCAGGTGAGATCTACTTGTGATCTGCTCTCCTACTGCACCCATCTTTGGTCATCCTCTCTTAGGGATTATGGGGAAACTTTCGTCGTGGCCCTCGACATCTCCAAAACATTTGACAGGGTATGGCACAAGTCTTTGCTTTCTAAACTTCCTTCGTATGGTTTCTCTCCCCCACTTTCTCTAATCTCTAGCTTCCTTGAGAACCGATCCATGGCAGTTGTTGTCGAGGGATCGATCTCTCGCTCTTTCTCTACCAATAGTGGTGCCCCACAGGGTTCTGTTCTTTCACCTACTCTCTTCCTTCTTTTTATCAATGATTTACTTCACACTACAACTAATTCTATCCATTCTAACACTGATGATTCTACTCTTCACTCTTCCTCACATTTTCCCCTTCCTCCTAACTCTCAAACTAGATCTGTTTCTAGAGCTGATATCATTACTTCTATCAATGCGGATCTGTGCAGCATCTCTGAATGGGGAGGTACAAACTTGGTTAAATTCAATAGGAATAAAACTCAGTATTTACCAATTACTCTTTCCAAAATAGAAAATCTCCAACCAATCACATTTCAGGGCACAAATCACTCTACCAAATTCTAAAATAGATATGCTAGGCCTCACCATTTCCTGTGTGTCATGGAAATCACACATCCTCAACATTGCTAAAGCTGCCTCCTGAAAGTTGGGAATGCTGTACAGATGCCGTAGCTACTTCACTCCTGAGCAGTTGCTCCAAGCATATAAGGGATTCATTCGTCCTAACTTGGAGTACTGCTCTCATATCGGGGTTGGCTCTTCAACTGTTAGATAGGGTGGAATCAAAGGCATTTCGTCTTATTAACTCTCCTCCTTTAGTTGATAATCTTTCTTCCCTTTCTCTTCACCACAATGTTGCTTCACTCTCTCTCTTTTACAGGTACTTTAACGGGCAATGTTTGGTGGGTTTGGCATCCTGTGTACCGCCGGCAAGGCCGTGGGCTCGTAACACACGTCTTGCCCGCGGTGCCCACCGTTTCTCTGTGGATATCGGTCCTTCTTTCCTCACACAGCCAAACTGTGGAATGCTCTGCCTTCTTCTTTATTTCCATACTCATACAATCTATCTCACTTTAAAAAGCTGGTTTTCCGGCATCTTCGCGGTGTAGATTAATATAATCTTTTTCTTTTCTACTTTTAATTGCTTTTTACTCCTATTTTTTTGCCTCCTAGGACCCGCTGTGGGTCGATGACCTGTGCCCGGGTGGGCTATTACCCGAAAAAAAAAAAAAAAAGGCTCAACCATATTAACCATGATGCACCATAAATGTATTTTCTGGCTAAATAAAATGTTATAATTTCTATAAGGATACAGTGGTCCCTCGGTTAACGAGCACAATTCTTTCCAGCAGGTTGCTCGTTAACCGAAACCATTGTTTCAATGGGTTTTTGGGTAATTGGTTCCAGCTCATCGAAAATTGCCTAAAGTCAACAAAAAAGGTAGAAAAGTTCACTTACTTTGAGGTGTGTATGTAGAAGGCTCCTGGATGATGATGATGATGATGGGAATTAGAATGGGGGTGGAGGAGAAGGAAGAAGAGAAGGCATTGGGGTGGAAGAGAAGTCACCCCATGGCACCATTTCACCCATAAAATTTTAGTTCTCTTGGTGTATTTCAAGATTATTTTCTTTAAATCAACACTGCACTGCATTATATATTGTCAATATGTAAAATATATTTCAAAATGACCAATAATTTGCTTGGAAACACAGAAAAAAAGCGTTTAGTTGAAGAGTCTCATGCAAGATGTTACCTTCACTGAAAACAGAGAGAGACTAACGCCTGTCTGGTGTGTTAACAGGCTGGATGGCACGCCAGAAACTAGTTTCTTTACCTTCAATTATGTTCAATAATTGTTAAAATGACTAAAAAAAGTTAATATTAAACTTTTAAAATTATTGAATAGTATAAACAGTAAGGAATTTAAGCCCTAAAACAGATTACTGTATTGGCGGACTAATACTACAGCTGGTGGACTGCCAAATGCAAGAGAAAACATGTTGAAGTCGGCTCGTAAGAAACTCGTTAATCGAGGGATTGCTCGTTAACCGAAGTTAAGAATCTTGTGGAAGGTAAATCGTTAACCGAAATCTCGTTAACCGAGGGACCACTGTATACTTCAATGATATATTTGAAGGATATATTGGAAGCAAGCATTGATTATGAAGACATTTTATTATGTACATATTACAATAAATACTGTTACAAAGTAAGCGTATCCAGAAAATAGGAGAAAATCTATTTCTACTTGCATCTTCACATTTAGAACCTATAAATAGTAATGCAAAATAAATATGAAATTGTGGATTGCAATGTTGAAATAAACGTGTGTTCATTGGCTGACTTTAAAGGGCCAAATTAGTGCTGGAGGTTGATCAGATATTGCTATAGGTGTGTGTGTGTGTGTGTGTGTGTGTGTGTGTGTGTGTGTGGAGACATTACATATTATCCCACAACACAGACGAATTCTTTTAGATATTAATGTTCAGGAGTCAAAAATTACCCCCCCCAAACACACACACACACACACACACACAAACACACACACACCACAACACACACACACACACACAAACACACACACACAAACACAAACTTGTAATACTGTAACACTGTCACTATGTTGAAATGAACTGTAGTTTGAGCTTTTCCCCATCTAAGTTATTATATGTCTTATTTGTGTCACTTATGTTACTTGTATATTATTTGTAATTCGTAACCCATTCCCCAAATATGTAACTGTATATTTTCAGCCTTCTGGCTGCCAAGCTCCTTCAATAAACCGTTAATTATTATTATTATTATTATTATTATTATTATTATTATTATTATTAAACACACACACACACAAACACACACACACACACACAAACAACACACACACAAACACACACACACACAAACAAACAAACACACACACACACACACACACATAAACACAAACACAAACAAACAAACAAACAAACACACACACACACACACACACACACACACACACACACACACACAAACAAACACACACACAAACAAACAAACAAACAAACAAACACACACACACACACACACACATAAACACACACACACACAAACAAACAAACACACACACACACACACACACACACACACACACAGAGGTTCCCAAAGCTATATTGTGACAAAACTCCATCCTTAATTTGAACCGTTAAAATGAATTGTGTCATAGAAATCTGTTCAAACATATTACTTGAGAACTTTGTTATGTACATCATCATTATCTGGAGTTAAATTTAAAAGTCAATCACTACAATTTGTCATACAATAATTTTACTGGGCTTTTGTGCTTTAAATGCTCACACAATTGCCCCAACACAGGAGTGCATATTGCATTATACATACATTTAATGTTTCCGAGTGTTGCTAGGTACAGAGGCCTTTGTTCAAATGGTCCCCCAATCCTAGCAAGCCCCAATCTAAATAGGCCCCAGTCCTAAGGAGGAGGGGGGGAGGGGGGGGTTACAATTGTCACAGGTCCCAATTGTTAAAGGTTCCAATCCTAAGGAGTTCCAATCCTACAGGGAGGCAATCCTAATAGCTATGTTAACTTGGGCTCCAATAAGAGTGGGGTCTGCTAGGACAGACAGCCACTTGACCACCAAAACCAATATAAAGATACTGAGGGTGTGAGTGAGTGACCTCCAGGTATACAAAGTGAACTATGACACTTTGTATACCTGGAGCTGTCCTCACCTGACGAGATCATGTTAATATTGTGTGTCAACTTCTCTTCTCCAGTGTCAATCATGTCAACCCTTTTGCTGCCACCCGTTGAATCATGCCTAGGGTGATGAATCATACGTAACGTGGAGAACAGTAACCTCAGTTGAAGAAATACTTCCTAACGTAATGTGTAAGATCTACTCTGTGGGAATGACCCTCAGCCCAAAATAACTGTGAGCCAGATTCACACGACAACAAGAAGGCTCGTCTAGATGCCCACAAATGCAGAAAAATAACTTCACAGACTATTAACCTTTTCACCTTGCTAGAAGGGCCGAGAGATGACCGATTTAATTTTCTTTTTTTTTTACGTAAAATTAGTTTTTCTTCATTAGTTAGTGATTAAAACAAGTCTGGAGAAATTTATATCTTGTGTCTAGTAGTGTACAACTTTTATGGTGTATTCAAGACGAATGTTATTAACACATCCTTAACTAGTCTGAAAATACACCTGTATTCACTTGTACTAATGAGGGATTAAGTATTCGTACTCAAGGGATTACGTCGTTGTACTCGAGGGATTACGTTATTGTACTCAAGGTATTACGTTATTGTACTCAAGAGGTCATGTTATTGTACTCAAGGGGTTAAATCATCGTAGCCACGGAATTACGTCTAAACCAGGAACATCCCAACTAGATCCAGCGTCCTTGTTAGTTTCCAGCACCACTCGGCAGTCACTTAATCACCACCAAGAGTGTACAGCTGGTCAAATACATTTGGGGTTTTCAGGATGTTGTTAGCGCCAAAACATCTGGTCGTTATTATATAAAGACATAACAAAACTGGTAATATAAACCCTGATTACAAAGAATTAACTTACAACTCATTTCCTTACCTCTGAAACCGAAGTTAATTATGGTGCTTCTCTACTTAAGAACTTCCAGAAATACAAACAAATCTCCCCAATTGACTCTTCATACATTAAAATAGTGGTAAAGGCCGGTAAGATATACTGTAATGTGCTGCATTTATTATTGGGATATAGCTTTACAAGTCCTTCATTTTATACTGTCAGTTCACTTCACTATCAACAAGAGCAATGTAAGTAGAGGAGCTCCTGTGTCTGTTGATTTATTTACAGAGAAATAAAAAAATCACATATTAGACTGGAATTAATTTGTGGTAAGAACGAGTCAAGAAATAATTATTGTGAGTCAAGAAATAGTTATTGTGAGTCATGAAATAGTTTTTGTGAGTCATGAAATAGTTATTGTCTAAAAATAGTAATTGTGAGTCTAAAAATAGTTATTGTGAGTCAAGAAATAGTTATTGTGAATCTAAAAATAGTTAGTGTGAGTCAAGAAATAGTTATTGTGTCTAAAAATAGTAATTGTGAGTCTAAAAATAGTTATTGTGAGTCAAGAAATAGTTATTGTGAGTCAAGAAATAGTTATTGTGAATCTAAAAATAGTTAGTGTGAGTCAAGAAATAGTTATTGTGTCTAAAAATAGTAATTGTGAGTCTAAAAATAGTTATTGTGAGTCAAGAAATAGTTATTGTGAGTCAAGAAATAGTTGTGTCTAAAAATAGTTATTGTGAGTCTAAAAATAGTTATTGTGAGTCAAGAAATAGTTATTGTGAGTCAAGAAATAGTTATTGTGTCTAAAAATAGTTATTGTGTCTAAAAATAGTTATTATGAGCCTAAAAATAGTTAGTGAGAGTCAAGAAATAGTTATTGTGTCTAAAAATAGTTATTGTGAGTCAAGAAATAGTTAATGTGTCTAAAAATAGTTATTATGAGCCTAAAAATAGTTAGTGAGAGTCAAGAAATAGTTATTGTGTCTAAAAATAGTTATTGTGTCTAAAAATAGTTATTGTGAGTCTAAAAATAGTTATTGTGAGTCAAGAAATAGTTAATGTGTCTAAAAATAGTTATTGTGAGTCAAGAAATAGTTATGGTGAGTCAAGAAATAGTTATGGTGAGTCAAGAAATAGTTATGGTGAGTCTAAAAATAGTTATTGAGTCAAGAAAAATAATTGTCGTGTTAAGGATTTTCAGTGTGACCGGCACGAACCTGCAGCAGCAAAAGGGTTAACACAGGAATTGACGTCTTCTGCTGTGTTGCCAAGAGTTGTGAATTTATCTGGCAATAGCTTCACTGTGGGGTGTGTGTGTGTGTATGTGGGGGAGGGGGCCGAAACACTTAAACCTGACACCTTGTAAATTCGACCCTCAAAAGTACAGACACAAATGACAGCAAGCACTTTTCAGCATCTTGGATTATGTCTCTAGAACAAGAGATCAGTTTTTGGACATATCTGGAGTAAGGCAAGAGATTTTCTGTGCCAATGCGTACTAGATTTCCTTTTCACGATGATCACAAAGTGGAATGGGGGGATGCTGGTCCCAGTGTTCTTGCCTAACTTAATGTGGGAGGCAACGTACTGTAGCCTTCATCATCACCAGTGAGATTTGTCCTCTTGAAATGGATTGATAATTAAAGCCACTTAATGTATACAAAACTTACATCATCAATAACATTACATAACTATATGAGTTTCAATCTATACATTAGGTATGTCAAGTGTTCCTTCTTTTGGGTGTGGGGCTGTCTCTCACATTGGGGGGTACGGGCCGTGACTGAACCCACCGAGGGTAGACGAGTACGGCGATCGTCCGGGTGTCGGAGGTGCGGGGTACGTTTGGTAGGGGTTGGGCGGGGTGTGCAGTGCTCCGTACTGACCCATAGTCGGAGGCTGTGCAGTGGTTGCGGCATGTGGGGCCAGACCGGGCGGGTACTGGGCAGCGTACGGGGGATACTGACCGGCGTAAGCGGCGTACGGACTGGCAGACACCGAGGTCCCCGTTCGGTACGAGGGGGCGTACTGAGGGTAGGTGGGAGGCTGGTAGGACGGGAATGGCGAAGGAGACGTCACCGCAGGGTTGGAGGCCGCGTGGGCTGCACCGGGGAGGGAAGAGGTGAGGGATTGTTGGGACGTGGCAGAATTAATTAGCGACTGTAAGTCTGGGCTGAGCGTGGCCTGGTAGTCGGGGCGACGGAAGGCGCTGGTGCCCGTCGACAGGGTGTAGTTGAGGTAGTCGAGGGCGGACGCATGGCTGTGTGGGGAGCTCAGGTCTTCCGGCACTGCGTCAAACACTTGAGAATTAAGTAAGTGGGACAAGTTTAGGGGACTGTCAGCTCCGCCCAGTCCTCCGCTGCGTGAACTGTGCACCAGACCGCTGCCGGCGTGAGCCAGCGTCGAGCTCAGGGAACTCTGCTGAGACTGTTGAATTTGGTGTTGCTGTTGTGAGAGCTGTGGACTGTCAGACATTGTGGGGTAAGTGGTAGTGGCCTGCTGGGTGGTGGCCGGCATGGGGCTAGACATGCTAGACATGGTTCCGTAGCTCCCGCCATTGCCGCTGAACTGAGCCTGCGTGGTGGATGGCAGGAAGGGAGACTGAGAGCCTGCGTATGTGTTGGAAGTGGACAGGCCAGACTGGTGCACGTGAGGTGCCACCTGTGCCACATTGCTGCCCAGGCTGGCACTTGAAACTGCATCCATGTTGCTTTTAGACCAGCTACTACTGTTGGTAGTGCTACTGCTACCACCTGACTGTTGCTGCTGTTGCTGCTGTTGCTGCTGCTGCTGTTGTTGCTGCTGCTGCTGCTGCTGCTGTTGCTGCTGCTGTTGCTGTGCCGGTTGCTGCAAGAAAGGCTGGAAGAGCGGTTGAGAGGAGTGGAAGGCTTGTTGGGAGGAGAAAGGTGGTAGGTGAGGGAGAGTGGTGGAGGCAAGACTAGTGTGTGGTGCCCCCGGGGGCCCTGGACCACCAGGGGGCAGCAGGTTGCTCATGGACTGTAGTGGGGTGAGGCTGGCCGTGGGTTTGTTGGGTGTTTGTTGTACTTGTGGCTTCACGATGCCGGTGCGACTCTCGCTGTTGCTCACCGAGCTAGAGAGAGGTTTTGCTAGGTCCCGCATTCCAAATCCAACGGCCGACTTAGATGGTGCTCCAAGGACAACTTCGTTGGAATGGAGCGAAGGGGAAGAACTGTCTGTCGTTGGCCCTCCGTCGGACGTCACCAAACCCGTGGAAGCGTCGGCGGTTCCTAACTTGTCATCCCGTTTGCCAGGTAATGGGGATGAGTTGTCAGCCATCTTGGATGCTTCAGAAGCAGCTGAATCGGAGAGGCGATTTGACCCGCCCAGACCATGATGTTCTTTTCCAAGTCCAGCAGCACCCGAGTCTGAGCCACCACCCACCGCTTCACAGCTCTCGCCTTCCTCCTTGTTGGGGCTGTCAGCTTCTTCCTTTTTACTAACCAGGTTAACGGGACCGTCGGCCTCCTCTCTGCCGCCCTTCTTCCACTCTCTCTCCAAAGACTTGTTCTCTTCGGTCTTGACCCCATCCCCCGAGTCCTTCTCCTCCCCGGACTCGGACTTGCAGTTGTCTACCGTGCCGGAGCCGGAGTCCTTCTCCTGTTCTTTCTTGGCCTGATTTAACTTTTTCAGTTTTTCGTTTCTGTGTAAGTTAGCCAGCTGAGCTAGCGTGGTCTTCTTGGTTATCTTGGGTGCGGCGGTCATCTTGGTAGCTGCCACGCCGCTAGTGCTGGGACCGGCGTTATTCCCCTTGGGCGTGGTGGTCACCGTCAACTTGGGGTTGAGTTTGATGTTGCGAACAGCTTTAGAGGTGGCCAGCGCTGTGGCCTTCGTGGCTGGGGTTATCACCACGCTTTTATTTAACAGGGCCTGCGGCGTGGCGCTGCCCCCCGACACAGGCATAGCAATGGTCTGGTAGGCTTTACCTCCACGTATGTTTGTCATAGGTTTCTTGGTGATCCTAACAGGCATCTGTCCCTTGGTGATGATATTACCGGTAGCGTACTGCATGGCCATCGGCGGTCGACCTCGCCTGGCACCGCCTCGACCCATGTGTTGCATCCTCGGCCGGGGGGAGTTGACAATGGTAGGTACTATGGTGACGCTTCCTTTGTTGAGTGGCAGCCCAAACACCTCCTCTGTAAAACACAATACATTAACAACTATCCCTCCTACACACTCAACTAATTGTACACTGAAGCAAAGCTTGGCATGTATCTCACTCCAGGTTAGGTTAATGATCAGTTAAGCACGCACACAGTGACAATTCCCCTGAGACTCCACGATAGAGAGGCCTGGGACCACACCTCACCCACTTGAGTGAGTGAAGTCCTGTGACAACAGATCACGTGGTGTCCCAATGATGCTACGACACCACTTAGTGAATGAGTTGCTTCAGCACCACGTGAGGCCCCTTATAACACCATCTGAGAGAGAGAGAGAGAGAGAGAGAGAGAGAGAGAGAGAGAGAGAGAGAGAGAGAGAGAGAGAGAGAGAGAGAGAGAGAGAGAGAGAGAGACCCGGTGTCCCTGGACTCAAGTGATCACGGTAGACGATGTGCAGAACAAGTGGGATAGTTACCTGGACACTATCACCAAGACCTACCACCACTTCTTTCCAGCCAAGACACTGAGGATCCACCCCTATGATGTGCCGTGGATTACACCCCGTATCAAAAGAGCAGCGCAACAAGGCATACAACACCAACAACCGCCTGTACAAAAGTCTACGTAACCAAGTCATCAGGGAAATCAAATCAGCCAAGAAGTCTCATTATCCCAGGAATGTGCACGGCCTCAAGGAAGTCGGCATCGGTCAGTGGTACTCCAAGGTAAAAGATCTCTGTGGTCTCAACCGTCAGTCTCCCACACTTCCTTTCATCTCATATTTACCGAGTGAGGAGGCAGCTGAGATAATTAATAACCATTTTGCTACCATATGTCATACACTACCCAGTCTTGACCTCACTCTCCTCCCGGCTTACTTACCTTCCCCCTCCCAGTGTTCAACCATATGAAATCGCCAACAAACTCCTGAAATTTAAATCCAAATGCTCCACGACCCCAATTGACCTCCCAATCAAAATATACAAGGAGTTTGCAGTCGAACTTGCCACCCTCTCTGTTCCATTATTAGTGCATCCCTCAGACAAAGCAAATGCCCTAATGAATGGAAAACCACTTATGTCACCCCTATCCCCAAGGTCCCCACCCCACAGTCCCCTAGTGACCTTAGGCCAGTTGCCATCACCCCCATACCTGGTCTACTCTGTGAACAGGCATTTGCTAGTATTATCAGTCAATTGATCCACAGCAATCTGGCAATATGAGGACCTCCTCTACATCACACTACTTAGTTAGTTTCCTGGATTTTCTGCACAAAAACCTTGAGAAACGTAAGACATCACTGGCCGTTGCCCTTGTTGACTTCAGGAAGGCGTATGACCTTGTTGATCACTGCACTGTTATCAACAAGGCCATTGCACTAGGGCTGCCCACCAACCTGGTCTCATGGCTCACTGATTTGCTGAGCAAACGGCAGCAAGCAGTCAGGTACCAGGGTTCTGTCTCCACATTCCAACACCTCACCTGCGGTGTTCCCCAGGGGACCAAGATGGGACCACTGTGCTTCCTGATCCTGATCAACGACGCTCTATCGGACACTCCTCACAGGTGGAAGTACGTGGATGACTGCACTGTGGGGATTACAGTGAACAACATCTCTCCAGACTACTCATCGCTACAAGGCACCCTGGACAGGCTACAGGCATGGACTACAGAGAACAAAATCACCATCAATCACACCAAAACCGTAGTCAAAGACATCAACACCATCACCACTCCAGCAATCACAGTGGGTGCCCATCCTCTCCAGTTAGTGCAGTCTGGGTGTAACTATAGACCACAAACTGGACTGGAAGGCACATGTAAACAACACTATCAAGGCAGCCTCGTACCGACTCTACATGCTACGGCAACTCAGGTCACTTGGGGCACCCACGCCAAAGCCAAGGACTATCTACAACGCCCTTATTCTCCCCAATTAACATATATGTCACCAGCCTGGTCGTCTTCTCTCAACTCTACCCAACGTCAGCTAGAGAAGGTACAGAAGAGGGCCTGCAGAATCATGCTCGGCGCAGACTACTCCGGCTACAACAACACTCTCTCCACCCGGGAAATGCCATCCTTCAGTGACCTCCATCACCACGCACTAGCAGGGTTTGGCAGTGGACTACTGCACCACCCACCTCACGCAGTCCGCCATACAACAAAATTCAGCCCATAAGAGCCCGCACTGAGAGATATAAGAATAGCACCATCCCAACTATTGTTAAAATAATAAACAGTTCCTGATTTATGTACTGTACAGCCCTGAAAATGTATTGAATGTATATTATTATGTCTAAATCCTAAGTAAGTTTGTATATTTTCAGCCATTGGCTGCAACTCTATTAATAAACAGTTATTATTATTATTTACACACACTCACCAATTATTCTTGGTTGAATTGACTTACTGTTTACCATTGTTTGTATACCTACACTGTCTATGTACATTGTTTGTATACCTACACTGTCTATGTTCATTGTTTGTTAACCTACACTGTCTATGTTCATTGTTTGTAAACCTACACTGTCTATGTACATTGTTTGTATACCTGCACTGTCTATGTACATTGCTTGTATACCTGCACTGTCTACGTACAGTCAGCCAAAGTTCCATCGACCCCACCCTGGGTCTCCTGCTCCCAGGCAATACTTGAAGGAAGGAAGGCTGTATGTAAAGGTGATTGTGATTGGTGGATTTATTTTTGGCTCTATCACTGTCGGGATAAATATTAAACAATCCAAAAGTAAAATTTTTACAACAATAAACTATTCATCGTTATTTAATATCATGACAAGTTTCCAAATATTCGTGTATTTGCTTAAATAATGAAGAAATTGTATCAATGAATTGGCAACACAACTACACCCAAGGCTGCCACCAGATTCTCACACCTACCGTACAGGTGGGGTCCGATGAATTTCAAATTGAACAATCCACAGGCAGGGCTACCAGGCCTTTATCAAAAGCCTTCGTTGGTGGTGTTATATTGTTTCGCACAAGAATTGTAATGATAGTTTTTTTACCGAGTGTACATTGCTTGTATAGCTGTTTATGTATATTTGTACAGTGTATATAAATTGTTTGTATACCTGTGAGATATTAAGTAAAGTAAGGAAGAACAGAGTTGGGCTCACCGTTCCCGGGAGGTACACGTATAGCTACAATTTTCCCATCATTGAGGCGGAGGTAGATGCCCTTCTGTGTCTTTATGACCATCACTGACTGGCCGGCCTTGAGAAGAATTGGTTTCCCATCACCGGAGTTTGTTGGTATGCTCACCTCTATAATAGCAACATTTATAGTATATTAGTAAATATTCCTGTCACAATGAACATTTAAAGTGCATTAGTAATCATTCCTGTAACAATAAACATTTAAAGTGCATTAGTAATCATTCCTGTAACAATAAACATTTAAAGTGCATTAGTAATCATTCCTGTAACAATAAACATTTAAAGTGCATTAGTAATCATTCCTGTAACAGTAAATATTTATAGTACATTAACTGACAGTGCAATGGCTTGTGTTACTTGTGAACAGCTCTGTGGCTCTCTGAAGGCTGAGCTAGTGAAAGTCAAGGGCAGAAACTTGAAGTTGAAGGAAGTAATTGTGAGGATGGAGGAGGAAAATACAAGACAAGGAGAGTCTGTGTGTGACAATGACACAGACCAGTGGAGGTAACAACAAAACTGGTGGCAAAAAACCCAAAAAGGAAGAAATAGATGATAGCGTAGTCAGGGACAAGACTGAGAGGGAAGGCACGACAACCTTAATTGTTGGTTATTCCCAGGTATGGTACCTGGACAGAGCTTTTGTGGTATAAATAAAAATAGGATGAGGGTTTGTTTACCAGGAGCTGGGGTGGGGGATATAGTTGACAGGATGGACAATATCTTGTCTGGTAATGGGAACAAACCCATTATCTGCCTCAGTGCAGGAGGCAATGATATTGGCCGGTGTAGGAGTGAGGAGCTTCTTGATAAGTTCAAGACAGCTATAGAACGTGTTAGGTCTAGGGGAGGGATCCCTATCATATGTGGTGTCCTGCCTAGAAGGAGAGTTGGCAATCATTTTTTTTTTTTTAAATGGGGATTAGCCCACCTGGGCACAGGTCACTGACCCACATCAGGGCCTGGGGAGGGAGGGGGCGAAAATATTATTATTATAATAATAATAATAATAATAATAATAATAATAATAATAATAATAATAATAAATAATAAATAATAATAATAATAATGATTCATATTCAATAAAATTTACAATAAAAATACAAAATTTTAAATAAAATAATAATAATTCATAGTAAATAAAATTTATAATACACAATACAAAATTAAAAATAAAATAATAATGACGACAATAATAATAATAACAACACTAATAGTAATACCTGCAATGATAAAGAGCCACAAAGAAATGCAAAAAGGAAAAAATCAGTAGTGAGAAACAATATATGTGTGTTGTGTTGTCAGGGAAACAATTGAGACCCTACAATTGTGTGTAAATGAGGCAGAAAGTCAGATCAGCAACCTGGGACTTGGTCACAATTTTCGTGATGCCATATAGCAGGAGGGTCAAATGGAAGTCAAGGGCAGTTGGTGTCAACGGCCGTCTTGACAGATATTGCAAGTCAATATCAGTCCCATTCGTTGACAACTGGGACAACTTTTATGGCAGAAGGGACCTTTATGCTTGGGATGGGGTGCCAACCCTGGCTGGGTCTCTCAAGAGGGCAGTTCAAAAGATGCATAATACTATACACTACAATATTACTTAAGTGGTGATAAATACAC
Organism: Homarus gammarus; assembly: GCA_958450375.1. Lineage (NCBI taxonomy): Eukaryota > Metazoa > Arthropoda > Malacostraca > Decapoda > Nephropidae > Homarus > Homarus gammarus. Next base: position 90,679 of record CAUDMG010000462.1, read on the forward strand.
TACAATATTACTTAAGTGGTGATAAATACACAACTGTACTGTACTAATTTACTAAGTGTTTAACAGACATTGTGGTAAGCTGGTCAGCTGTTTGCTCTTTATAAACAAATGACTCCTGGTGTTCAGTGTGGGATTCTTTATTCAGGAAAGTTGATTTATTTAAGGATAATATTTTATCAACCTGGCACCAAATGATCCTAGATTATATGATAATTATGGTGGAATAGCATAAAGAAATGTTAAAGGAATCTTGTGGGAGAGAGTGAGCCACCCACCCACGCTCCCCTCTGCCAGATATACACTCACCTTCCACAATACTCCTACACATATTTTTATCTTTATATTACTGTACAGTTTACAGTTTTCTCTTTACTTATAAGACAAATTCTGTTGTTACTTACATAAAACACTTTACAGTAAATAACAATCATCTCGGTGATGACCAGACTTATATGTCTGATTAATTATCAACAGTTGTTTTATATTTTTTTATTGTTGATGTAACAGTGTTTTAATAACCTTGTTATACACTTACAGACCTTAGTTGTTGAAGTGCAGTAATAACATAACAACAACTGATTTTCTTTAAACAGTTCAGATAAGCTGTGTTGTCTCACCCCCATATAATCACTATTTTTCGGACTGAGTCTGAAAAATGTTAGGTTCTACTGTACAGTCGGATACCGGCGAGCTAACCGATAATGACGGAGAAAGTGCCAATAATCTGAACAGATATTTTTCAACAGTTTTCACCACCGAGAATTTAAACTTGATACCCGAGGCACCGACTATGTATATACAGATGTAGTGAAGAAAAGAGATAAATAGAGAGCGTTACTAGTGATGATGTTAGTAAACAAATAGACAAACTAAAGCCTAATAAGTCACCTGGTCCTGATGAGATATTTGCCACAGCATTAAAGGAATGTAAGGAAGAGCAAATTTGTTTAACATGTCCTTAACCCTTGAGTCCCAGGTTAGGGGCTTCACCCCCCCCCCCCCGGGTTAGGGGCTTCACCCCCCCCCCCGGGTTAGGGGCTTCACCCCCCCCCCGGGTTAGGGGGCTTCACCCCCCCCCCCCGGGTTAGGGGCTTAACCCCCCCCCCAGATTAAATCGAGAAAAAAATCAACTTTTCCAAAAAATAAATAAATAAATGGCAGGACAACAGGCAGATGTTCTGGAACGTCACCCAGGGCCTAAGGGTTAAAAACAGGTGTAGTACCAGAATCCTGGAGGATAGTGACTGTAATACCTTTTTTCAAGAATGGAGATAGATCACTATCCTCTAACTACTATCCAATCAGTTTAACAGCAATTGTAGACAAATTACTGGAAGCAATAATTTTAAACTCAAGTGGGAATTCATGTCTGACAGATCTATTATCATTCTTTTCAACTGTTTTTGAATCAGTCGATGACGGACACGTTTATGATGTGGTTTACCTCAACTTTAGCAAAGCCTTCGACAGAGTCCCCCATGGAAGACTAATAAGAAAAGTGGAGGCTCATGGCATTGGAGGAGATATTCTACACTGTATTAGGGCGTGGTTACAGGACAGGAAACAGTGAGTGAGCATTAATGGCACTAAATCCGATTGGAGTAACGTCACGAGTGGAGTTCCCCAAGGCTCAGTACTTGGACCATTATTATTTATTATATACATAAACGACATAGATATCGGCATAGACAGCAACTTAAGTAAATTTGCTGATGACACTAAAATAGGGTGTGAAATTAAATCTGACGAGGACTCCGCAAAACCACAGGAAGATCTAAACAAATATTTTCAATGGTCTGAAAAATGGGAGACAAAATTCAATGTGGAAAAATGTGAAGTACTCAGTATAGGAGATGTAAACAGGGAAACCAGAAACCAGATGAACAACGATGTTATTGAGAAATCCAACTGTGAGATAGATTTAGGAGTAATGTTAAGTAGGAACCTTAAACCAAGTAAACAATGTGTATTTGCTCCAAACAAGGCTACAGAGTATTTGGGTTCACACAAAGGAGTGTTAGTTACAAGACTAGCGAGGTCATCCTAAAACTATATCTTGCGCTTGTGAGACCTCACTTGGATTACGCAGTTCAGTTTTGGTCACCGTACTACAGAATGGATATAGAATCCCTAGAAAGCATTCAGAGGAGAAGGACAAGACTAATTCCGGGCATTAGGAACCTTGAGTACAGAGACAGGTTAATAAAGCATCTTAATTTGCACTCCCTCAAGAGACGTACAGTGAGGGGCGATATGATGAGGTGTATAAATGGAAGTCAGGGCTAAACAATGGTGATATAACAAAGGTACTCAAACTATCCAACCAGGAGCGAACTCGTAACAATGGTTTTAAATTAGAAAAATTTAGATTTAGGCGAAATAGGTAAACACTGGTTTGGAAATAGAGTAGTGGATGAGCGGAACAAGTTACCAAACATCATCATTAACTCGAATATGCTGGATAGCTTCAAACATAGGTTGGATGGATATATGAGCAATAGGGGTTGGGTGTAAATGGGACTGCCCAGTATGGGCCAATAGGCCCACTGCAGTTTCCTCCATTCTTATATTCTTGTAGTACATTAGTAAAAAATTATAGTAAACATTTATAGTATACAAGTATACATTTACAGTACATTAGTGTACAGTCAGTCCTCGACTTACAACGGGGTTAGGGACCCAAATGCAGGTTGTAAGACGAATTGGTCGTAATTGGAAAGTGTGAAAATAATACAGAGAAAATCTAAAATGGGTGTCTCTTTTTCTTCTCAGCACCACAAAACTCTCACTTTTACTCTTGCCAGCCATTTTAAAGGGAATTACAAATGAAAATTGTGTCAGTACACAGCACAATCACTAACGTCGGGACTCAAAAATACGTAATTTGAAAAAATTTTGGTACGACTGCGGGGATCATATGTCCGGGTGGTCATAAGTCGAGGAGTACCTGTACATTAGTAAACATTTATAGCGCATTAGTAAACATTCTTGTAACAGCAACATTCTTACTGTCACCTAAACATTTTTGTAATGTTCAACAATATTATTGGTATAGAATTTTATTAAAAAGGCATTTACTCTGACAGAGGTTTTTGAGCCATGATATAATACCTTAACCACACAAACAAAACACTCCTTGACTCCTAGCTTCTCATTATTACTTTATGTGGTACCTTGTCTAATGCCTTCCCTAAGTATATAAATGTGTAGTGCTGTACTGTACAGTTTTCCCTCTTCCATTAATATTGTTGCCTGGCTATAAATACTGCGTCTGTAGTCCCTTTACCTGGCATAACCCCCATAAATAAATAAATCTCTCTCTCTCTCTCTCTCTCTCTCTCTCTCTCTCTCTCTCTCTCTCTCTCTCTCTCTTCTCTCTGTCTAACTCTCACTCTCTCTGTCTCTCTCTCTCTCTTGTCGTCTGAAACAGTACATTCCATCATGATTGTATTAGTCAATTTGGTCACCACTGACACACCTTCATCACCTGATGCTTTCACCAACTACCTCAGAGGTTCCAGTTGCCTTTCCACTATTTATTTTGTCAATTGTTTTCCCCACCCAATAACTTTGAACCCTTATGCATGGTCCACATGCTGGTCCTACCACCCCTAGGCTGCCCCCATCCCAGTCATACTCCTCATTTGGTAATTGATTGTAGTATATTCTCCGGGCATCCCCAATTTCCTGGTTATCAACAGCCACATTACCGTGGCCACCAACAACATCCTCGTTTCTGCCTGCTTATCCTGGAAACCCCGTTCTCTTGTATGTGTACTATTCAACATGTCCACTGATGTGTCCTGTTCATGCTTCTTAACCTTGTAAAGCTCTCTTGAAGACAGTCTTTTCATCTTTATCACTCTGGTCGCTTCACCACCATGCCTGGCTGGGCCCTTCTTCCCCCTGCACTCCGTCTCTCACTGGATGTTCTCAACTCGGCATAAAATGCTTCTTTTAAGTTCGGTTTCTTCAACTTGCTCATGCGCCTACTGGGAACATAAACCTTCTTCCTACTGACACTCTCAGAGCTGGCTCAAGAAAATTGTCTAGTGGTAGCGAGAACAAAATCCTAGTGTTGAGAACACTGAATGGGTTAAACAAGATGTCACACACAAACAACCTGAACTGCATGGCACATTCTTCCTCCGCTACAACCGTTACCTCTCGAACAAGCTTCCTGTCTCATTTTCTAATGAGTAAGTGATAAATCTGTGTTTTGTTCCACTTGACTCACCCTCATCTTAAAGAATACACACAACCATGTTCATTGTATCCCCGAACTCAAGTATTGTTTCCCCTTCCACATTTCTTGTACCGTACATAGTTTTTTCTGCCAGACACACCTTCACAACCCTGTGTGTCATGACTGTTCACCCCAGTCTCTCTTTCGCCTCACTGTGACACCAAACTCATCCTTTCCTACAAGCAGCTTCAAAACCATAATTCTCATACTGACCCTTTTCACCATGAGCATCTTTGCCCGCCTACTTTTTGGTGATCAAAATCCTTACACTACCTGTTCCACATTCACTCCTTCCAGAACATGTTGTTTCTATCATTCTTACCAGTAGTCCTCCTTGCTTGGCCACCTTGTTTCAACACACGGCAGAAATTGAGCTTTATACGACGACTCAACGTGTCCATAATCTCCCCTGCTCTTCCACACATCAGACTACCAGCTCTGAACCCAGCTATGTCAGGTTCCTTCTCTCTTATTTCATGCAGTTTGTGGGATCTATTAGTGTGGTGCATGGCAGGTTTAAGGCAGCGAGAGTTGGGTAACAACCAGCATGGGATGTCCTGCTATTGCTGTCACCCTGATATAATAACATTACATGAGCAGTCCAGTGTTTTCAGGGACACTCATCCATACATAATAGAGCAGTAAAGTTGGTGTTGTAGCAGCTTCACAGGGCACTAGTGCTCCTGTACAGCACAGTAAAGTACAGGACAGTACAGCACAGTAAAGTACAGGACAGTACAGCACAGTAAAGTATAGTACAGTGACCCCTCCGTTAACAAACTCAATCCGTTCCAGAAGGTCGTTCGTTAACCGAAACCATTGTTTCAATGGGTTTTTGGGTAATTGGTTCCAGCTCACCGAAAATTTCCTAAATTCAACAAAAATGGTAGAAAAGTTCACTTACTTTGAGGTGTGTATGTAGAAGGCTCCTGGATGATGATGATGATGGGATTTAGAATGGGGGTGGAGGAGAAGGAAAAAGAGAAGGCATTGGGGTGGAAGAGAAGTCACCCCATGGCGCCATTTCACCTATAAAATTTTAGTTCTCTTGGTGTATTTCAAGATTATTTTCTTTAAATCAACACTCCACTGCATTATATATTGTCAATAAGTAAAATATATTTCAAAATGACCAATAATTTGCTTGGAAACACAGAAAAAAAGCGTTTAGTTGAAGAGAGTCTCAAGCAAGATGTTACCTCCAGTGAAAACAGAGAGAGACTAACGCCTGTTTGCTGAGTTAAGAGGCTGGATGCCGCGCATTAAACTGGTCACTTTACCTTCAATTATGTTCCATAATTGTTAAAATGACTAAAAAATTGAATATTAAACTTTTAAAATTATTGAATAGTATAAACTTCTTGATATTTACTAAAATAGTAAGGAATTTAAGCCCTAGAACCGATTAATGTATTGGCGGACTGATACTAAAGCTGGTTGCCCGGTCAGTGCAAGCGAAAACATGTTGAGGTCGGTTCGTAAGAACTTCGTGAACCGAATTTTTTTTCGTTAACCGAATTGAAGATCCTTATGGAAGGCAGTTCGTTAATCAAAATTACGTTAACCGAGGTGTTCGTTAAACGAGGGGTCACTGTACAGTATAGTACAGTACAGCACAGTAATGTATAGTACAGTACAGTACAGCACAGTAAAGTACAGTACAGTACAGTACAGTACAGTACAGGACAGTATAGTACAGTAAAGTACAGCACAGTAAAGTAAAGTACAGTACAGCACAGTAAAGTATAGTACAGTACAGGACAGTATAGTACAGTACAGTAAAGTACAGTACAGTATAGTACAGTACAGCACAGTACAGTATAGTACAGGACAGTATAGTACAGTACAGTAAAGTACAGTACAGTACAGCACAGTAAAGTATAGTACAGTACAGGACAGTATAGTACAGTACAGTAAAGTACAGTACAGCACAGCACAGTAAAGTATAGTACAGTACAGGGCAGTATAGTACAGTACAGTACAGTACAGTAAAGTATAGTACAGTACAGCATAGTACAGTAAAGTATAGTACAGTATAGTACAGTACAGTACAGTACAGCACAGTAAAGTACAGTACAGTACAGCACAGTAAAGTACAGTACAGTACAGTACAGTACAGGACAGTATAGTACAGTACAGTAAAGTACAGTACAGCACAGCTCAGTAAAGTATAGTACAGTACAGGACAGTATAGTACAGTACAGGACAGTACAGTACAGTACAGTATAGTATAGTACAGTACAGGACAGTACAGTACAGTACAGTATAGTACAGTACAGTACAGTAAAGTACAGTACAGTATAGTACAGTACAGCACAGTAAAGTATAGTACAGTACAGTATAGTACAGCACAGTTAAGTACAGTACAGCACAGCACAGTAAAGTATAATACAGTACAGTATAGTACAGTACAGTACAGTAAAGTACAGTACAGTACGGCACAGTACAGTACAGTACAGTACAGTACAGTAAAGTACGGTACAGCACAGTAAAATATAGTACAGTACAGTAAAGTACAGTACAGCACAGTAAAGTACAGTACAGGACAGTATAGTACAGTACAGTAAAGTACAGCACAGTAAACTAAAGTACAGTACAGCACAGTAAAATATAGTACAGGACAGTATAGTACAGTACAGGACAGTATAATACAGTACAGTAAAGTACAGTACAGTATAGTACAGTACAGTACAGTATAGTACAGTACAGTACAGTATAGTACAGTATAGTATAGTACAGTACAGTACAGTACAGTACAGTACAGCACAGTACAGTAAAGTATAGTATAGTACAGTACAGTATAGTACAGTACAGTACAGTATAGTACAGTAGAGTACAGTACAGTAAAGTACAGTACAGTATAGTACAGTACAGTACAGTACAGTACAGCACAGCACAGTACAGTACAGTACAGTAAAGTATAGCACAGTACAGTACAGTACAGTACAGTACAGTACAGTATAGTACAGTACAGTATAGTACAGGACAGTTTAGTACAATACAGTAAAGTATAGTACAGTACACTATAGTACAGTACAGTAAAATACAGTACAGTACAGTACAGTACAGGACAGTACAAGACAGTACAGTACAGGACAGTATAGTACAGTACACTATAGTACAGTACACTATAGTACAGTACAGTACAGTAAAGTACAGTACAGTACAGGACAGTACAGGACAGTATAGTACAGTACACAATAGTACAGTACACTATAGTACAGTACAGTACAGTAAAGTAAAGTAAAGTATAGTACAGTACAGTACATTACAGGACAGTACAGGACAGTATAGTACAGTACACTATAGTACAGAACACTATAGTACAGTACAATACAGTAAAGTATAGTACAGTACAGTACATTACAGTACAGTACATTACAGGACAGTACAGGACAGCATAGTACAGTACACTATAGTACAGTACACTATAGTACAGTACAATACAGTAAAGTATAGTACAGTACAGGACAGTTTAGTACAATACAGTAAAGTATAGTACAGTACACTATAGTACAGTACAGTAAAATACAGTATAGTATAGTACAGTACAGTATAGTAAAGTACAGTACAGTACACTATAGTACAGTACACTATAGTATAGTACAGTACAGTACAGTAAAGTATAGTACAGTACAGTAAAGTACAGTAAAGTATAGTACAGTACAGTATAGTACAGTACAGTACAGTACAGTACAGTACAGTACAGTACAGTATAGTACAGTACAGGACAGTACAGGACAGTATAGTACAGTACACTATAGTACAGTACACTATAGTATAGTACAGTACAGTACAGTACAGTAAAGTATAGTACAGTACAGTACAGTAAAGTATAGTACAGTACAGTACAGTAAAGTATAGTACAGTACCCTATAGTACAGTACAGTACACTATAGTACAGTACAGTACACTATAGTATAGTACAGTACACTATAGTCCAGTATAGTACAGTAAAGTATAGTACAGTACAGTAAAATATAGTACAGCACAGTACAGTACACTATAGTACAGTACAGTACAGTACAGTCCAGTAAAGTAAAGTACAGTACAGGACAGTATAGCACAGTACAGTATAGTACAGCACAGCACAGGACAGGACATTAAAGTACAGTACAGTACAGTACAGTACAGTACAGTACAGTATAGACCAGTACAGTATAGTACAGTATAGTACAGTATAGTATAGTACAGTACAGTATAGTACAGTACAGTACAGTATAGTACAGTACAGTACAGTATAGTACAGTAAAGTATAGTATAGTACAGTACAGGACAGTACAGTATAGTACAGTACAGTACACTATAGTATAGTACAGTATAGTACAGTACAGTACAGTATAGTACAGTACAGTATAGTACAGTATAGTACAGTACAGTATAGTATAGTACAGTAAAGTATAGTACAGTACAGGACAGTACAGGACAGGACAGTACAGTACAGTACAGCACAGTACAGTACAGTCCAGTATAGTACAGTAAAGTATAGTACAGTAAAGTACAGTACAGGACAGTATAGTACAGTACAGGACAGTACACTATAGTACAGTACAGTACAGTACAGTACAGTACAGTATAGTACAGTACAGTCCAGTAGAGACAGTAAAGTGTAGTACAGTACAGTATAGTACAGTACAGTACAGTATAGTACAGTACAGTACAGTACAGTAAAGTATAGTACAGTACAGTACAGGACAGTATAGTACAGTACACTATAGTACAGTACAGTACAGTACACTATAGTACAATACAGTACACTATAGTATAGTACAGTACAGTAAAATATAGTACAGTACAGTACAGTACAGCACAGTACAGTACACTATAGTACAGTACAGGACAGTCCAGTATAGTACAGTACAGTACACTATAGTATAGTACAGTATAGTACAATACAGCACAGCACAGTAAAGTACAGTATAGTACAGTCCAGTATAGTACAGTACAGTACAGGACAGGACAGAAAAGTATAGTACAGTACAGTACAGTACAGTACAGTATAGTACAGTACAGGACAGTACAGTATAGTACAGTATAGTACAGTACAGTATAGTACAGTACAGGACAGTACAGTAGAGTAGAGTACAGTACAGGACAGTACAGTATAGTACAGTACAGTATAGTACAGTACAGTACAGTACAGTATAGTACAGTACAGTACAGGACAGTAAAGTATAGTACAGTACAGTACAGTACAGTACAGTATAGTACAGTACAGGACAGTACAGCATAGTACAGTACAGTACAGTACAGTACAGTATAGTACAGTACAGTATAGTACAGTACAGTACAGTAATGTATAGTACAGTACAGTACAGTACAGTACAGGACAGTAAAGTATAGTACAGTACAGTACAGTCCAGTATAGTACTGTACAGTACAGGACAGGACAGCACAGTAAAGTAAATTACAGTCCAGTATAGTACAGTAAAGTATAGTACAGTAAAGTACAGTACAGGACAGTCCAGTATAGTACAGTCCAGTATAGTGCAGTACAGTATAGTACAGTAAAGTACAGTCCATGACAGTAAAGTAAATTACAGTACAGTACAGAACAGAAGAGCACAGTGCAGTACAGTACAGTACAAGTACAATACAGTACAGTACAATACAGTACAGTACAATACAGTACAATACAATACAGTACAGTACAGTACAGCACAGTACCTCAGCAGAGATAATATAAAATTACTTCAATAACAATGATACAATTCCAAAGCCAATAAGAGCACTACAAACACAATGATGATAAGAAGACCTGGAGGAAACTGGTAATGACATTCATGGCCAGTTGAATGAAGTGCACACAGTCTCACCATTACAGCTCATGTGTGAGACTCCACTCAGTATGTGTATGGGTCTGGTTTGGTAATAAGGACTCGCTACAGCAATACCCTGTTTAGTGGTCGGGATATGGTCCTGGATAAGAGAGTGCTATCCACTGATGTAAGGGGTCACTGTACAGTATATATGGAGAGGCGTTCTTCGTGACGTTATTTATACCTATGAGATAATACACGGTACAACCACCTCTCAATGTACACGGTAGTTACGTTCTTGATGATGACCGTGTAAATCAAACACACTTATTCCTTAACCCATAGGTCACGTTATTATACATAGCCCTCCCCCCTCCCCTCTCCTCCCCCTGGTCAGAAAAAATCGACTTTTTTGTTTTACGGACCAAAAATTCCCCAAATGACCTAAGAAAACAAGAAATGTTGGTGAAAGTGACAACTCGCTTCATTTTAAAGAGCTGCTTGGCATTTAAATCCTGGGCTGGTGCAGTATTGCCAAGCCTACTTTGTTCCCAGTCCTGCCTCAGTACTTGTGGTCGGTCTTGCAGCCATGTACTGTATATACATCATGATTATAGCAGCATAAAAAACGAACCGAAGAAAGATTTATTACAAGCGGCAACACTGTACACTCAAGGTCAAGGGAGGGAGGAGTAGTGTAGGAGGGAGGAGTAGTGTAGGAGGGAGGAGTAGTGTAGGAGGGAGGAGTAGTGTAGGTGGGAGGAGTAGTGTAGGAGGGAGGAGTAGTGTAGGAGGGAGGAACAGTGTGGGTGGATGTAACCATGCAGTGTGCCTGGGAGTGGAGGGAGTACTGGATGTTCCTGTAGCTGGGCATCAACTCCCTCTCTCCACCACTTGCCACTCATCATCATCGTTTTCCTCTTGGTCCAACACGTAGTCTGGGTCACTATCACTACATGCCTCTGTCAATACCGTGTTCATCTTCACCCCTACCAAATAATTCAGAGTATGTCTCATCCTGATTGAGTTACGTTCATGTGTCATGGCTATCGAGACTCTACTGAGTAGGTTAGTGGGCAGCTATCAAACAGGGAGGAAGATATTGGAAGCATAATGTGTTGTCTAATGGTAGACCCTGCTGCCATATGTGACCAAGTCCCAGGTTGATGATCTGACTTTCTGCCTCATTTACACACAATTGCAGAGTCTCAATTGTTTCCCTGACAAATAATAATAATAATAATTAAAGGTTTATTGAAAGAACTTGGTAGCCAGAAGGCTGAAAATATACAGTTACATATTTGGGGAATGGGTTTCGAATTACAAATAATATAGAAGTGATATAAATAAGATATATAATAACTAGATGGGGAAAAGCTCAAACTACAGTGCATTTCAACATAGTGACAGTGCAAGGAGTAGTGTTTACTGGGAGTGAATACACTGGTCTATTACAAGTTATTGATAATTTTTACAATGGTTGGGACTGGGCTGTTCTTATAGCGATCAGTTCGTGCACGTATGGGCTGGATGCGGTTGTGGTGTCGAACAGCAATTCTCGGGCTAGGGATCTCAGGTGGTAGTAGGAGCCGGTGTCGAGGATGGTGCAGAAGCTTCTTACCAAATTTGCAGATGAGGTCGTGGTGATGGTCAGTGAGAGTCGAAAGGGTCAGTGTGTTGAGCGCTTCTTGATATGTGGAGTAGGAAGGGGAGAGAATAATCTTGCATGCCCTCTTTTGCACTTTTTCTAGGTGTTTACGTTGTGTGGCATTTAGGGAGGAAGACCAGGTGGGGGAGGCATAGGTGAGCTTGGGAAGTATGAATGTTGTGTAAACACTGAGGAGCTCGGGTGCAGGAACTCTGAGGGACTTGAGTCGGCGGAGGAGGTGGAGACGGAAACTGGAGGATTTGACAACTTCACTGACGTGTGGTTTCCAATTTAGTTTGTTGTCTATGGTGACGCCGAGGAGCTTCGTAGAATCTACAACCTGGAGTGTGTTCGGACCTAGAGTAATGGAATGAGGTGGGACAATGTCGGAGGAGAGGTTGATGTGCATAACCATGGTCTTGGTATGGTTGATGGTGACATGGTTGTTGGTGGCCCAGTTTTGGAGACTGTTCAATAAATCCTGAAGGGCGGTATAGTTGGGAGCAGAATTGTTGACGCTGATCCCAATGGTGGAGTCGTCGACATGTTTCCAGCGAGCAGGGGCTTCTCTTAGGGCATCATTGATGAGCATAAGGAAGCAGAGTGGTCCCATCTTGGTGCCTTGGGGGACGCCACAGGTGAGTGACTGAAAGGTGGAGACAGCCCCTCGGAAGCGTACAGCTTGGCGTCGGTCACTGAGGAAGTCTGTAAGCCATGGTATAAGACTTCTCCGAAGCCCGAGGTCAGGTGCTCCTTGACTTACGACAACCCAGACATACGACCGCCGTGGTCGTATAAAATATTTTTCAAATTACAGTACATATTTTCGAGTCCCGACGTTAGTGATTGCACTGTGTACTGACAAAATTTTCGTTTGTAATTCCCTTTAAAATGGCTGGCAAGCATAAAAGTGAGAGTTCCTGTGGTGCTGAGAAGAAAAACAGACACCCAATTTAGAATGTCTATGTATTATTTTCTCCTTTTCGACTTACGACCAATTGACTGTAGCATAAGATAAGTTGTTGGTATTCTTACTCGATTCAGCCGGGACGACACTGGAGTTAATTAAAAGTGGGTCACTTAAACCTGTATACTCTGGTAACCCTCCATCTGTTACTAGGGAGGACCCTTTTTTTAGATTAATGTATTAGTTAGGAAGGGAAATGGAAAGAGATATCTTCCATTTTAAATTTATTCAGCAAAGACATGATATGAGGTCACCTGCGTTCGTCCTATTTCTAACTAGATACCGGGAGGGGGAATGGAGCTCACCACACTCCCCCCACGACTGCAGGAAAACATTAAAATACACGTTATCAAGCCTCAGTACGACTCACAGGCCACCAAGAATAACCTCCGCACTCTATCACTTCAACAGCTAAACTGTCTGTCTTTCTAACACTGCATACTTGCTGCCGAACAGACATTCTCAATGTCCAATCAGAGCAGGGTTTTACCAAAGGCCCTTATGTTATGTTTCACTGATTGGTTACTCCACAGTATGGGCAGAGCTATCCTCATGGCACTTCATAAAGGCCTACATCCGTTTTTCCTTAAGGCTGTAACAAATTGTGTCCATTCTGGTCTGACAAGTGTTATAAACAGTCTAATGGTCACTACGTGGGTGTACGGGCGCAGGTTACCGTTTATTACAGTGGGTCGGGGAGGGGGGGGGGGGTGTTCCTCAATGCAGAGTGGTGGGAAACATTTACACAAGATGGCAGACACCACCAGCCAACAGATTATGGTAGCTAGACTCAGTTTCAAAGACTCAGGAAAAGTATACTACTGTACAGTATTTGATAAACGTTCTTGTACACGGATCACCAGAGATGCCGTAGCAGTAGTCGGCGATCACGTACTTGAACGTTAATGACCAACTGCGGGTTAAGAAATAAAGGAAATGACAGGGAACCCCCCCCCCCCCTAAATTGTAATTTGTTTCTCTATTTTTTTCAATATTTTCTATTTAATAATAATAATAATAATAATAATAGAAGCAAACCTAATAATACAGTACAGTTGTAAGTAAATTTATTTTAAATTAAATTTTGTATTAACATTTACACTGAATGATGGCTGGGGTGATGTGAGGTGGTGGTGGAGGGTTACTGGGGGAGGGAGTCAGTGATGGGGACAACGAGTGGCAGCTTTTGAGATGATACATGTCAATGGCTCAGGTTCAAGTCATGTTACTTTTAACTTTTTTTATAAAGAAGGAACTCCATTGCCTGGCACAGTGGAGCTCTTTTTAAAACCATGCATAAAAAAAAATATATATTATTAAAAAACATGTGCCAATAAATGTGTGTAAATCAAGAGGTAACTATATAGATCATTGTATATGAAGGGTACTACAGGTATTAATAAACACAGAATATTACAGTAGCATATCTATACTAATTAACAAATAAACAATATTGTCTATTGAATGACAGTCATCAAGACACAGGGAGGGAGGCAGTGGATATCATACAGCTCTGCTCTGGCTCAAGCTAATATATGTCTGCATCACTGAAATTATGATCTAGGTGGTGATGATAACTTTCTTTGGCAACACTACACGTGCAGCACCGCCAGAAGCTCTTGATAACTACCCACAATACTGAGTGTAAGTATAAATGAACAGTGTTGTATCCCTTCAACATTAAAATATGGAGTGAGAAAGGTGTGGTGGAGTGTTGTCAAGGAGTTAACTACACACAATGAGAGAGTTTCATTAGTGTGACTCTCAGGTGTGTGAAGCAGCAAGACAGATGGCCGTCACTGGACTATAAAACACCTAGTTGTGAGACATGGCCATCTAGTAATTGTTTAAAGCCAATTCATTATAAAAAGACAAAATATGAGTTATTTTACCTTTATATTCAACCTGGGAACCCCGGTCACATGTTTTTATCACAGTCAACAATTCAATATTCCCGCTTTTGACGGAAATACTAATCAACCTCAAAATCAATACTTATTTATCCATAATGGTGGTGGTGAGGTTAGTTGTAATGTACAGCCAACCCTTCACCCTCTCTCCTCCACACAACACACAGCCAACCCTTCACCCTCTCTCCTCCACAACACACAGCCAACCCTTCACCCTCTCTCCACCACACAACACACAGCCAACCCTTCACCCTCTCTCCTCCACACAACACACAGCCAACCCTTCACCCTCTCTCCTCCACACAACACACAGCCAACCCTTCACCCTCTCTCCTCCACACAACACACAGCCAACCCTTCACCCTCTCTCCTCCACAACACACAGCCAACCCTTCACCCTCTCTCCTCCACACAACACACAGCCAACCCTTCACCCTCTCTCCTCCACAACACACAGCCAACCCTTCACCCTCTCTCCTCCACAACACACAGCCAACCCTTCACCCTCTCTCCTCCACACAACACACAGCCAACCCTTCACCCTCTCTCCTCCACACAACACACAGCCAACCCTTCACCCTCTCTCCTCCACAACACACAACCAACCCTTCACCCTCTCTCCTCCACAACACACAGCCAACCCTTCACCCTCTCTCCTCCACAACACACAGCCAACCCTTCACCCTCTCTCCTCCACACAACACACAGCCAACCCTTCACCCTCTCTCCTCCACACAACACACAGCCAACCCTTCACCCTCTCTCCTCCACAACACACAGCCAACCCTTCACCCTCTCTCCTCCACAACACACAGCCAACCCTTCACCCTCTCTCCTCCACAACACACAGCCAACCCTTCACCCTCTCTCCTCCACAACACACAGCCAACCTTCCCCTCTCTCCTCCACAACACACAGCCAACCCTTCACCCTCTCTCCTCCACAACACACAGCCAACCCTTCACCCTCTCTCCTCCACACAACACACAGCCAACCCTTCACCCTCTCTCCTCCACAACACACAGCCAACCCTTCACCCTCTCTCCTCCACACAACACACAGCCAACCCTTCACCCTCTCTCCTCCACACAACACACAGCCAACCCTTCACCCTCTCTCCTCCACACAACACACAGCCAACCCTTCACCCTCTCTCCTCCACACAACACACAGCCAACCCTTCACCCTCTCTCCTCCACACAACACACAGCCAACCCTTCACCCTCTCTCCTCCACACAACACACAGCCAACCCTTCACCCTCTCTCCTCCACACAACACACAGCCAACCCTTCACCCTCTCTCCTCCACACAACACACAGCCAACCCTTCACCCTCTCTCCTCCACAGAACACACAGCCAACCCTTCACCCTCTCTCCTCCACACAACACACAGCCAACCCTTCACTCTCTCTCCTCCACACAACACACAGCCAACCCTTCACCCTCTCTCCTCCACAACACACAGCCAACCCTTCACCCTCTCTCCTCCACACAACACACAGCCAACCCTTCACCCTCTCTCCACCACACAACACACAGCCAACCCTTCACCCTCTCTCCTCCACACAACACACAGCCAACCCTTCACCCTCTCTCCTCCACAACACACAGCCAACCCTTCACCCTCTCTCCTCCACAACACACAGCCAACCCTTCACCCTCTCTCCTCCACAACACACAGCCAACCCTTCACCCTCTCTCCTCCACACAACACACAGCCAACCCTTCACCCTCTCTCCTCCACACAACACACAGCCAACCCTTCACCCTCTCTCCTCCACAACACACAGCCAACCCTTCACCCTCTCTCCTCCACAACACACAGCCAACCCTTCACCCTCTCTCCTCCACAACACACAGCCAACCCTTCACCCTCTCTCCTCCACACAACACACAGCCAACCCTTCACCCTCTCTCCTCCACACAACACATCAAATAAAGCCTAGAACACCTTATGTCCAGAGTTGTAAAAAGTACCGGACTTTGTTAATTAAGTCTATTGTTACAGTCGCAAAATGTTACTCAAGTAAGAGAATCTCATTCTTAAAGTAATCAAGTACAGTATAGTCTCGGCTTACGCGGATTATTTATACGGGGTTGGTCATTTACGCGGCACCTGTCCAGAGGCGCCAATTATTAGTTACGCGGTACATTCCTGAATTTACGTGGGAAGCGGCGCGGGCAAGCTGCGCGCTAGGTCGCTCTTACGTCACCGCTGACGTCAGATGACGTTTCGTACTGTGACTGGGCCACGCATCCTTTCCACCCACGCACCCCCTCCGCCGCGAGCTGTGACTGGTCTATTTAACCTTGCTTGCCCTGCCACCAGGGGCGATGACCTTGACTGCGTCGGTCCCATTGTATCCCGTCTCCGCGTATACTCCCTCGTGCCCGCCACCCATCACAGCCGGCCCAAGGCAGTGATAGCGAGGATATGGACTTTGAGGGGTTTGACAAGGAGGCCCTGCTAGCCTCTGTGGTGGATAGTGATACAGGTGATACAAGTGATACAGGTGAGGGCCAATAATCTGCCCTCTGCCTCGGAACCAACCGCCCATCCCCGTGTACCCAGCCATCTCTTCTACCAACTTTAGTGTTAAAAAACCTAATATTATTGATATTTCTCTTAAATATTAATTGTGTGTGCATACCATCATAAAATTAAGATGTTACTTTTACTACAACGTACGTATTGTGTCTGAAAAAGTGGAGTATGGGGGTCGGCCCGGTCTCTATTTCAATTACTGTAATCCCATATGGACACAGGAAGACCAAAGGGAAAGCTGCTGTAATGGCCACTGACACCTGACCTGACTTATCAGAGACCTCTTGGTATGTGACCATCTGGTGTCTCCCCACACCATACCCTCCACCCACACCATACGCTCCACCAACACCATGCCCTCCACCCACACCATGCCCTCCACCCACACCATGTCCTCCACCCACACCATACCCTCCACCCACACCATATGCTCCACCCACACCATGCCCTCCACCCACACCATACCCTCCACCCACACCATGCCCTCCACCCACACCATACCCTCCACCCACACCATACGCTCCACCCACACCATGTCCTCCACCCACACCATACCCTCCACCCACACCATACGCTCCTCCCACGCCATGCCCTCCACCCACACCATGCCCTCCACCCACACCATGCCCTCCACCCACACCATACCCTCCACCCACACCATACCCTCCACCCACACCATACCCTCCACCCACACCATGCCCTCCACCCACACCATACGCTCCACCCACACCATGCCCTCCACCCACACCATACCCTCCACCCACACCATATGCTCCACCCACACCATGCCCTCCACCCACACCATACCCTCCACCCACACCATGCCCTCCACCCACACCATGCCCTCCACCCACACCATATGCTCCACCCACACCATGCCCTCCACCCACACCATACCCTCCACCCACACCATACCCTCCACCCACACCATACCCTCCACCCACACCATATGCTCCACCCACACCATACCCTCCACCCACACCATACCCTCCACCCACACCATACCCTCCACCCACACCATACCCTCCATCCACACCATACCCTCCACCCACACCATATGCTCCACCCACACCATACCCTCCACCCACACCATACCCTCCACCCACACCATACCCTCCACCCACACCATACCCTCCACCAACACCATGCCCTCCACCCACACCATACCCTCCAACCACACCATACCCTCCAACCACACCATACCCTCCACCCACACCATACCCTCCACCCACACCATACCCTCCAACCACACCATACCCTCCATCCACACCATACCCTCCAACCACACCATACCCTCCACCCACACCATACCCTCCAACCACACCATACCCTCCACCCACACCATACCCTCCACCCACACCATACCCTCCAACCACACCATACCCTCCACCCACACCATACCCTCCATCCACACCATACCCTCCACCCACACCATACCCTCCACCCACACCATACCCTCCACCCACACCATACCCTCCACCCACACCATACCCTCCACCCACACCATACCCTCCACCACACCATACCCTCCACCCACACCATACCCTCCACCCACACCATGCCTCCACCCACACCATACCCTCCACCCACACCATACCCTCCACCCACACCATACCCTCCACCACACCATACCCTCCACCCACACCATACCCTCCACCCACACCATACCCTCCACCCACACCATACCCTCCACCCACACCATACCCTCCACCCACACCATACCCTCCACCCACACCATACCCTCCACCCACACCATACCCTCCACCCACACCATACCCTCCACCCACACCATACCCTCCACCCACACCATACCCTCCACCCACACCATGCCCTCCACCCACACCATACCCTCCACCCACACCATACCCTCCACCCACACCATACCCTCCACCCACACCATACCCTCCACCCACACCATGCCCTCCACCCACACCATACCCTCCACCCACACCATGCCCTCCACCCACACCATGCCCTCCACCCACACCATACCCTCCACCCACACCATACCCTCCACCCACACCATGCCCTCCACCCACACTATACCCTCCACCCACACTATACCCTCCACCCACACCATACCCTCCACCCACACCATACCCTCCACCCACACCATACCCTCCAACCACACCATACCCTCCACCCACACCATACCCTCCACCCACACCATACCCTCCACCCACACCATACCCTCCACCCACACCATGCCCTCCACCCACACCATACCCTCCACCCACACCATACCCTCCACCCACACTATACCCTCCACCCACACCATACCCTCCACCCACACCATGCCCTCCACCCACACCATACCCTCCACCCACACCATGCTCTCCACCCACACCATGCCCTCCACCCACACCATACCCTCCACCCACACCATGCCCTCCACCCACACCATACCCTCCACCCACACCATGCCCTCCACCCACACTATACCCTCCACCCACACCATACCCTCCACCCACACCATGCCCTCCACCCACACCATACCCTCCACCCACACCATGCCCTCCACCCACACCATACCCTCCACCCACACCACTCTTTTACTATAGTTAATAATTAATTAAAATATATTATTAGTTTGTCACAAAGATTAAAACTCTTTGTTTGTGTCATGTAATGAGTAACAATTATTGTTTGGTTTTTTAATTGTATTGGAGTAAAAGTATTAGAAAACCATATTTAAGTAAAAGTAATACAAAGTTTTATTACTTTTTAACAAGTAGACACCACAAAAATGTTGCTTGAGTAAATTTATTAGGTTACTTTACAACTGTTGTTATTGTCACCATCAATACCAGAATAGTAATGGTGGAATGACCTTTAATGTCTAGATCCACCCATAATATGTAAGCTTAATGGTGGAATGACCTTTAATGTGTAGATCCACCCATAATATGTAAGCTTAATGGTGGAATGACCTTTAATGTCTAGATCTACCCATAATATGTAAGCTTAATGGTGAAATGACATTAGATGAAGGCAGTACTCACCCTTAGGTACTGTAATCTGCTGAACTGACACTCCCTGTTTGGCTAGAGCTTCAACAGGGAAGTTTGGTTGGGCTCCCCTAGAGAGTATGTTTGGTCTGTGTATGATGTTCCCGCCTTCAAGTCTCTGTCCCATCTCAGCTTGTAGTGGTCTCACGGTGCCCACTGGCTTGGCATACACCACACCTCTGAAATGGTCCTTGTGTTAATATTACCTTACAAACCACTCAGTTATACCACTCCACTACAGGTCTGTCCACTACACTACAGGTCTGTCCACTACACCACAGGTCTGTCCACTACACCACAGGTCTGTCCACTACACTACAGGTCTGTCCACTCCACTACAGGTCTGTCCACTCCACTACAGGTCTGTCCACTACACTACAGGTCTGTCCACTACACTACAGGTCTGTCCACTCCACTACAGGTCTGTCCACTACACTACAGGTCTGTCCACTACACTACAGGTCTGTCCACTACCAAGTGTAAACATAGAAGGCATCGACTTACCCGATCTTAGTACCCATGATGACCTGTTGCCCAGACTGTGTTTTAGGGTAGAAGGCAGCGTAAGACGGCCGGCTATAGCTGATGTTGGCTTGTTTCTCCAGCTCGTATGACCTCTTGGCCAACCTTTTCTCTGCACGCGACAGCTTCTTGTCTTTTCGATCTACGAGCAAACTTTCGTGTCTAAAGGGAGGCTTGGTGAAGAGGGAGCCGTGTTTAAGTACGACCTCGTGCAAGATCTGATCCCGGTATTTCTCCGCCTTGTCTGTCATGTCGATGGGGTCTGGGTCGCTCTCGTTCTCCACCAGAAGGTTACTAATTTCCTTGGACGACAGGTGGGCGTCCGGGTTCATTTCGTCGACAATACGGTCCGCGATGCCCTGTTTGTTTACCTGTCTGTCATATATGCGTTTCTCCAGAGAATTGTCGGTCACTAGGCGATAGATGTGGCACTCTTTCTTCTGCCCGTAACGATAGACCCGACACACGGCCTGGGTGTCGTGGCATGGGTTAAACGACGCGTCGAACACCACCACTCTGTTGGCTCCTACCAGGTTGATACCCAAACTGCCGGCTCTAGTCGACACTAAAAACAACCTGATGTTGGGGTTCATGTTGAATTCATTAATGAGTTTCTCTCTCTCCTGAGCCGAGGTGCTGCCATCCAGCCTGAAGTACGAACGATTTCTGAGCCAGCCTTCATACGTGCCGGGGATGTATGACCTCTGAAGGAACTCCTCCAGCAGCGTGAGGGTGAACAGAGACTGGGAAAACAGCAAGATTCGGTCCCCTACTCTAACACATCCTTCCAAGATCTGAAAAAACACCTGGAATTTAGCAGAGTTGATGAGGGAGCCAGGCACATAGTCCTTGAATAAGCCTTCGGTCCACTCCAAGGTCATCTCCTCCTTCTTCACCTCCTCCTTCTTCTCATCTTTCTTGTCTTCTGAGTTATCTTCTTCCTCTTCCTTGACGTCCTCCTTCTTACCGGGTTTCTGGTCCCCGTCTTCCGTTTGTTCTTTGGGTTTGTCCTCCGTGACTGGAGTAGGTGTGGTGGGTGCTGCGGGAGTGGCCGGAGTGGCCGGGGTGGCCGGGGTGGCCGGGCTGGCTTCGCTCGTTGCTCCGTGACTGTTTGTTCCGTTGGGATAGACTGACTGATTCCCATGTTGATTATTGCTAGACTGGCTCAGCGACTGTCCCGACTGATTGGAAACGCCTAGTGACTGTCCCGACTGATTGGAAATTCCTAGTGACTGTCCCGACTGATTGGATAAACCCAGTGATCCTCGTGAAGAACTGTTAATACCCATCGACTGGTCTGCTGAATTTGGAACTGACATTGACTGTTGTCCTGTGGGATTGGAAACTGTCATTTGCTGTCCTGTGGGATTGGAAACTCCCATCGACTGTTCAGAGGGATTTGGAACTCCCATGGACTGTCCAGTGTGATTAGACATGCCCATGGGTTGCCCCGAAGAATTACCAACACCCATAGACTGATCACCTGGGTTAGGCAGCCCCATAGAGTGCCCCGAGTGGTTGCTCAGCCCTAATGCCTGCCCCGAATGGTTGTGTACTCCCATGGGCTGCCCGGAGGTGTTTGTTAGCCCCATAGACTGCCTAGAAGGGCTGGGCAGTCCCAGTGATTGGTTAGACTGGTTAGGGAGGGACATACCCATGGAGGTGTTGTGCGTGACGGGGTAGCCGGGCAGACTCTGACTCACAGGGGTATTGTGTTGTGGGTACTGAGGGACATAGGGGTTGTTGTAGGGGGGGTAAGACCTGGGGTCGTTAGCACCGTAGCCCTGGTTGTACCACGGGTAGGGCATCTGCATCCCGTAGCCCTGGTGTATGTTGTGAGCACCCATGCCGTAATTCGCCAGACCGCCCTGGTTGTCTCGGAGCTGACCCATGTTGTGGTGCATCATGGGCGGACCCATCGGATCCTGGAAACCCATGGTGGGTTGTTGAAGACCCATTGCACTTTGGTGATTCATGTTCATCTGCCCCAGTCCAGGTTGAGGACCCATACCAACTTGATGTCCCATACCCAACCCGACGCCGCCCAGCTGTTGCGGAATATTACGATTCATGGGTCCCGGAGAGGCCCAGCTGGGCATGGGGTGTGACGGAACATTGAGAAGAGACTGGTTTGGGGTGCTGATTGAAGAAGCTCTCCTAGACTTGGACTTCCCATCAACTTCGTCCAAATCCAAATCAAAGTCTTCATTAATTTTCTTCTGGACAAAGTTGTACAGGACATCAGGATGATTCCATATCTGGGAGAAAAAAGAACATAACCAATAACAACAGTTGAGGTGTCACTAACAAACCCATTTAAGCCTTTCACAAACACTCCAAGATTATCACCACAAACAAACACCTCATGATTATCACCACAAACAAACACCTCAAGATTATCACCTTTATATGGAAAAACTACTATAGTTTTTTTTTTTTTTTTAACAGGTATTAGCCCACACGGACACAGGTCACTGACCCACATCGGGGCCTCGGGGGCGAAAATGTAATAATAATAATAATAATAATAATAATAATAATAATAATAATAATAATAATAATAATAATAATAATAAAAATAATAACAAAGAACAAATAAGAAATACAAAAAATAAATAAAGACCAAAAGTGATAAACAATATACAGTACTGCATGTATATTGTTTGGTCAGGGAAACAATTGAGACCCTACAATTGTGTGTAAATGAGGCAGAAAGTCAGATCATCAACCTGGGACTTGGTCACATATGGCAGCAGGGTCTACCATTAGACAACACATTATGCTTCCAATATCTTCCCAGGCGGTAGTACCTCCCTGTTTGGTAGCTGCCTACTATTACTTCCTACCAATACTAGTAAAGACAGTGTCACTATTACTTCCTACCAATACTAGTAAAGACAGTGTCACTATTACTTCCTACCAATACTAGTAAAGACAGTGTCACTATTACTTCCTACCAATACTAGTAAAGACAGTGTCACTATTACTTCCTATTAACACTAGTAAAGACAGTGTCACTATTACTTCCCACCAATACTAGTAAAGACAGTGTCACTATTACTTCCTACCAATACTAGTAAAGACAGTGTCACTATTACTTCCTATTAACACTAGTAAAGACAGTGTCACTATTACTTCCTATTAACACTAGTAAAGACAGTGTCACTATTACTTCCTACCAATACTAGTAAAGACAGTGTCACTATTACTTCCTATTAACACTAGTAAAGACAGTGTCACTATTACTTCCTACCAATACTAGTAAAGACAGTGTCACTATTACTTCCTATTAACACTAGTAAAGACAGTGTCACTATTACTTCCTACCAATACTAGTAAAGACAGTGTCACTATTACTTCCTACCAATACTAGTAAAGACAGTGTCACTATTACTTCCTATTAACACTAGTAAAGACAGTGTCACTATTACTTCCTATTAACACTAGTAAAGACAGTGTCACTATTACTTCCTACCAATACTAGTAAAGACAGTGTCACTATTACTTCCTATTAACACTAGTAAAGACAGTGTCACTATTACTTCCTACCAATACTAGTAAAGACAGTGTCACTATTACTTCCTACCAATACTAGTAAAGACAGTGTCACTATTACTTCCTATTAACACTAGTAAAGACAGTGTCACTATTACTTCCTATTAACACTAGTAAAGACAGTGTCACTATTACTTCCTACCAATACTAGTAAAGACAGTGTCACTATTACTTCCTACCAATACTAGTAAAGACAGTGTCACTATTACTTCCTATTAACACTAGTAAAGACAGTGTCACTATTACTTCCTATTAACACTAGTAAAGACAGTGTCACTATTACTTCCTATTAACACTAGTAAAGACAGTGTCACTATTACTTCCTATTAACACTAGTAAAGACAGTGTCACTATTACTTCCTACCAATACTAGTAAAGACAGTGTCACTATTACTTCCTATTAACACTAGTAAAGACAGTGTCACTATTACTTCCTACCAATACTAGTAAAGACAGTGTCACTATTACTTCCTATTAACACTAGTAAAGACAGTGTCACTATTACTTCCCACCAATACTAGTAAAGACAGTGTCACTATTACTTCCTATTAACACTAGTAAAGACAGTGTCACTATTACTTCCTATTAACACTAGTAAAGATAATAGTATGCTAGTAGCCCAGACAACATTTCTACTCACTCACCTTACAACAGATAGCAAAAGCCTTGAGAGGGTTGGCCATGGCCTTGGTGGCGGCCAACTCGGTCATAAACGTAGAGTATAGTTTGCGCTGGATCTCCGTCATCCTACACAGCAGCACATGTTCTTCTTTCTTGGGCAGTGTGTTGGCGAGTACCGTGTGTCCTCGTCTGATGGCAAGACATTAACCTCTGAGTATGATTGTGTTGTCACTAATAATGGTAAACAAATATATTAAGGTGTAGAGAGCAGGGGTGTACAGGCGGGCGACATGTGAGTACACACTTGGTTATCACCCTTCTGGGAGGTGAGTGTGGCAAGATAAAGGAGGTGGATACAGGACTAGATGTGTTGACAGCTGAGGGGTGAGATCTTAGTCTACTGGAGAGTGAGGGACAAGCTGCCTCACCTATGGAAGCTCTCTCTCTCCTCCCCATGAAAGATCCTGCTTGTGCTATGTGTTGTATAATATACAGTTACCTTTATTAGTGTTATTGCCTGCTACTGCTGCTCCCTGATACTTGACACCTCTTGGTATGGACCAATGCATCAAAGTTTGGAGATAATGACTGAGCTGCACCAACCTTCAGTATTGAATTCAAGTGCGCAGCAGTAAGTTGAGAACGAAGCCGAGATTTGTTACTGTCCATCACAGTAAAGAGATGTTCACAAACATATGTACAGTATAGTCTGGGTTTACAAGGATATTTTATACACCAATTGCCATTTACGTGGCACCTGTCCAGACGTGCTAATTTTTCTTTACGTGGTAAATGCCATCATATATGCACGAAGCAGCGGGCAAGGTGCTGGGCTGTGCCGATGACGTCGCGGGCTGTGATTGGGCCACGTATCCTTACCACCCACGCACCCCCTCCGCCGCGAGCTGTGATTGGTCTATTTAACCTTGCTCGACCTGCCACCAGCGCTCTTGACCTTGGCCGTGTTAGTCTCGCCGTCCCCGCGTATATTCACTCGTGCCCAGGAACCGCTTTTGTTTTTTCTTTCTACACAATGGCTTCCGCTGGACCCCCACCACCCCCAAGAAGCCCTGAACTACCTGGCCCAAGCTGCCCCAAGCCCAAGAAGGTGCGACGTGCCTTAAGCTATGAGGTTAAATACAAGATCGTCCAGGAGTTAGAAAAAGGCACCAGGCAGGTGGATCTGGCCAGACAATATGGAGTGAATGAATCGACAATCCACAAGAACAAGAAAGATGCCGGCAAAATCAATGAACACATGAACATGAACATCAAAGCTCTCTCCACCCTGGAAATGCCATCCCTCAGTGACCTCCACCACCAAGCACTGGAAAGGTTTGGCAGTGGACTACTGCACCACCCTCGCCATTGCCACCTCCTGCCACCGGCAGTCCCCCGCCCACCTCGCGCAGTCCGCCATACAACAAAATTCAGCCCATAAGAGCCCGCACCGATAGATATAAGAACAGCACCATCCCATCTATTGTTAAAATAATAAACAACTCCTGATTTATGTACTGTACAGCCCTGTAAATGTATTCAATGCATATTATATCATCATGTCTAAATCAAATGTAAGTGTATATTTTCAGCCACCGGCTGCAACTCTATTAATAAACCGTTTATTATTATTATTATTTCCAAGTCTGTAGGTGCCTCGCTGGTGAAATATTGCCACAATAAGGTGCTGCTGAGATTTGTTTGGTAAGCTACATTATTCGTTAATCAAGAAGGAACATGGCAGTCGACACTCGGGCACATCCCCGTGTGCCCAGCCATCTCTTCTACTAACGTAAGTGTTAAAAAACCTAATATTATTGATATTTCTCTTATATATTAATTGTGTGTGCATACCATCATAAAATTAAGATGTTATTTTTACTACAATGTACAGTATTGTGTCGGCGATAGCCAAAAAAAGGGTAGTCTGGTGGTCAGCCCAGTCTCTATTTCAATTACCGGGTAATCCCATATGTTCTGTTATTTTATTTACGCGTTTCACTTTATACGTGGACCTCTATGGGTTTAATTAACCGCGTAAACCCAAACTATATTGTACTTCCAAACATGGACATAATCTTTGAGGCAAAACACTTAAAATCCTGGGATAATTTGGTCTCACATGTTGATAAAATGTGCCAACATCAACACTCAAAAACTTGTTCCTCAACACATAATCACACTGGAGCTCAATTAATTCTAACTGATGATGTTCTGGTACTTCATAACACTGACAGAGAATGGGTTCTGAAAAATGGAAAAAATTTTCTCAAGGTATTTAAAGTCAGCAAACCTTTCTTGAAACTCAATCCTTAACTTGGAAAACTTGATGCAGTACTTTTGTGTGTTGGTATCAACATAAAGCTCAGGTGTGCCTTGCGGGGACTTAAACGTCGGAGAGTGTGAAAGATTACTCTCTGCAAGTTGTCTTTCATAAAGCTGCAGTTTCATCTCAAAGGCACGAATGCAGTAATAAAACTGTTACCAATTTACTGCGTCCTTGCATCATTGTGTTCAAGTAATGTAAGTGCTCTGTAATATCCACCACCAAAGTTAGATCTTGAACCCATTCATTATCTTTCAGTTCATGCACATCCCTTCCTTTCTGTTCCATGAACATATATATTTCACTGCGCAATTCATTAAATCGCTCCAGTACGACTCCCCGACTTAACCGGCGAACATCAGTGTTATGTGGCAGTCCGTGTGTGTGTTCTCATTTTCCTCCAATAAGCAGTTGAACTGTCTGTGGTTCAGATCTAGTGCTCGTATAAAGTTCCCTGTCTTTAATGTTTTACTGCACAACACTTCTCTATGTATAATGCAATGCAAATTATGAAATTGATGGTCTAGATTCACAGATAGTAGTTTTTCCTTTAATATTGTTACCACACCAGCTTTGTTACCCACCATTTGAAGTGCTCCATCTGTAGCCAGACTCGCAGTTTGTACCCAGTCATCACCTAATTTACCCAGTTCCCCACCAAACTCATCACCTGTTGTTGTCGTTCCTTTCATTGATACCAGTTGTGTTAGTAGCATATTTTCATCCACACCTTGTAGTATAAAAACTGTAAGTTGTGCTACATCAGTTATGTCAATACTTTCATCAACTGCAACAGAAAATGTAGCAAAGGACTTAATGTTATCTTTGATTTGACTGATAATATTCTCTGATAATTCATAATTGTCTCTGCAACTGTATTTCTTGAGAGGCTAATGTTTGCAAATGCTTGACTTTTTCCAGGCAAATATCTTCTGAAGCCATCAACATACGTTTCTGTAAAAGGTTCTCTTCAGAAAAAGACTTTAATGACACAGCTATTTCATGGGCCTTCCTGTAGCTTGCCTTAACTGCAGCGTCACTGACTTGATGAACACTCTTAATACTGACTGCTGCTTTTTCAATGACTGCTCCAACTCTTTAACTTGTCTTCATGTAACTTGCCACAATATTTAATATACTTGGGAGCATCGCTAATGTCATAGTGGCTTCAAATATTGTAATCTTTGGCAACAGCTGCCTGTTGCTTACAAATCAAACAAGTCAGTTTTCCATTCATTTTAACAAAAAAGTACAAGATTTTCCACTTTTCCTGTACCACCCGACCCTCGTCATTAATTGTTCTTTTCTTTGATAACATCATTATGGGATCAAAAGTAAAAACAATGAACACTGCTTCTGATATTTGCAACGCTCCAACTGCCTTGAGTGACTATACAGAACTAGTACCCGTGTGACTGCCAAAGCGGGAACCTGACGCATCAGAGTTATCACGTCTAATACTAGCAAGTGGCCAGTGGTTGGCCCGTCTCACAACTAGTACACTGGCATGCTTAGAACCACAAATAACCATTAAAACTATCTCTAATTGCTCTTTCATTGGTGCTGTTGCACTAATTATATTATTCTAGTGAACACCAGACAATTTACCTTCAGCTAAGGGAAATCCCGCTAGTCAAAGGGTGATTAACGCATTTAGCAGGCCATCACTCTAACACCAGATAAGTACTGGATTGAAGGTCACTGAGAGTGCTCTGCTATCCTTTACTAATGACATCTTAAATTCCTTTGATGACAGTCAGTTCACAGTCGGTATATTCTTGGACCTCTCTAAAGCCTTCGATACTGTCGACCATGCCATCCTCCTTTCAAAGCTTGAACATTACAATGTTAGAGGCCTGTCCCACAATTGGGTTACCTCATATCTGTCCAATAGGATGCAGTATGTCTGCTATAATAACCACCAATCTGACTCCTTGCCAATCTTGTATGGAGTCCACGCCAACACACTCATAAAATAAAACTTATTTGCAGACGATAGTAATCTATATGCCAACTCAGACCTCCATTCCTTGATGAGATCTATGAACACTGAATTGATTTAAGTCAGGACCTGGGTAATACGTAATAAACTGACCTTATACCTTCAGAAAACCAACTACACGATCTTTCACAGAAGGAAAAACTTGACCCCAGACTTGGACCCCCTGTACCTTGGTAATACAGTCCTCAATCGCGAACAAAATACTAAATTCCTCGGAGTTAATGTTGATGAGAAACTTAACTGGAGAAACCACATACAAGCCATTCACTGTAAAGTCAATAAACAGTGCGGTATTATGTATCACACTCGACAGTCACTCACTCTCACGGCAATGAAAGAAATCTAATATGATCTTGTTTACCAACACCTGATGCACTGTCACACACTATGGGGGGCCTCTGGCTCTTCAAAAACACAACCCCTGGTTACTGTACAAAAGAGAGATGTACGGACAATGACCTACTTGAAATAAACTGATCACACTAACGAACAATTTGCTTAATTAAAATGTTAAAATTCGAGGATATTAACACCTACTGCTGTGCCCTATTCGTTTACAAATCTGTCAATCACTTGCTTGACAATAATTATTTCCAGTTTCGGAATAATCAGCGATACAACTTAAGGCACCAAGAGCTACTAAGACCACCCCCCCATGTGCTCCTCTCAGTCCCAGACCTCCATAAAATATCACGGTGTGAAGGTGTGGAACAACTTACCCCCACCCATCTGTAAGGGTGGAAACGATCTTCCTGCTCGTTACCGCTGTTAACTCTCTCGTTTGCTGGCGTGACCCCCACTTGGGGGGGTTGGACGGAGTTGAGGAGGTTCGCTGCTACCTGTGTCACCAGCCGTCATACAGTCACTATCTATCTACCCCGCTGTTCGTCAAATTCTGGCTGTGATCTCATCAAGGCTTGGGACTCGTGGGCTGTGTCCCCCAGACCTTCACCTATCGACTGTCAATTCTCTGGTCATCTACCACTACCGCGACCGTCAGTTCATCTCCTCCGTCTGTGCCCCGGTGTTCTCCTGCCATTTCAAGACATCGGCCGCTGTCGCTCGAGTGTGGAATTGAATGGACGCTTCCCTACCCTGAGTGTGGATCACCGTGTTCCAGAACCTTCCCCCAGGGCCACTGCCGTAGGAAATATCTGTTCATGGTTTGATTCTTTTGTTGTTGATTCCTTTAATTGCTGACTCCCTTTCATTGTTTGATTCTATCAGTTGTTGACACCCAGTAATTGTTTGACTCCATTAATTGTTTACTGCCTTAATTGTCTGACTCCCGTAATTATTTGATGTTTGTTGAGTGGTGTCAGAGTTTTGTGTTATATTTTTTATAGTAAAGAGATGTCAATCTCTAACGGTTGTTTGTTATTCCTCAGAAAACCATGGTCCTTGACTTTCCTTTATTAAGATCCTCATTAGTCTGGTAAGGGATTTCTATCCCTAAGTCCCAGACCTTTACACCATCTGAGCAAAGACTACACTCCCTTCCTTTAATTCATCTCTTAAAAAATATCAATTGTCTAAGTATTAATATTTTTTTGTAATACAGTCGGCCCTTAACATACGCGGGTATAGCATACACAGATTTGCAAATACGCGGATTGCCCCGCCGGAGGAGTATTCTGTACATTGAAGTAATTGAAGTACATTCAAATCGCGCGCCATTCAACTCGCGCGGGGCACCGAACACGGGACACCGCCCGCTCCCGCAACCTCACACACACACGCATAGCTCTCCCTCACTCAGTCAGTCTCGCTGTAACCACGCTTGTGTTGACATCAGCATTGTAGTTGCAAAAATATTACATTTCCGTGAATGAATTTTATCAAGCACAGTATGAATAGAATATCACTAATATAACAGTATTTTAGCCGAAAACTATTAAAAAAACGAGTAACATATCTTGAACATCGGAAGGTTAGGTAAAGTCTTTTGTTTTCATGTAGTTTATCCTAATTTACATTGAAATACATTACGTTTCAGCAAAACTACTATTTATTTCTGAGAATATGGAAATGTAATATTTTGCTGAAATGACGTACGTATTACAGTGGAAAGTGACGAAAGCAATGACTCGCTTTCTTTCGTTCAAAAGATGTTACCGTAATCGCTTTTTGAATGGTTTTCAGTTAAAAAACTGTTGTACTACAATAATATTCTATCCTAATTCACTTGTGATGCAACAGTTTTTTTAACTGAAAACCATTCGAAAAGCGATTACGGTAACATCTTTTGAACGAAAGAAAGCGAAAGTCATTGTTTTCGTCACGATTTTATCCCACTTTCCACTGTAATACGTACGTCATTTCAGCAAAAATATTACATTTCCGTGAATGTAGTATATCAAGCACAGTATGAATAGAATATCATTGTAATATAACAGTATTTTAACCGAAAACTATTAAAAAAACGAGTAACATCTCTTGAACATCGGAAGCTTAGGTAAAGCCTTTTGTTTTCGTCATGTATTTTATCCTATTTTACATTGAAATACATCACGTTTCAGCAAAACTACTATTTATTTCTGAGAATATATTCATTCAGGCACAGTTTAGGTAAAATATACATGTGCTGTAACATTTTTTTTAATTGAAAACGATTCGAAAAACACGTACCCTCTAGCCCTGTTCAAGGAGAAGACTGGGAGGAGCTGTTTGGTGCTTAAGACGATGACAAGGAAAATGATTTTGATGGATTTTAATGAAAATATTCAGAAAGACCCTGGCACTGTCAAGGAAAGTGGCTGCTGAAGGCTTCCAGGACAAGGCAGAGGACGAGATTAGGGAGCTAATTGAAGAGCACGACACTGAGCTGACCGAGGAGGATCTACAGGAGTTAGTAGACTCAGGCAAGGAAGAGGAAGCGAAAGGGAAAGAGGATGAGGAAGAGGAAGAGCACCAAGAAATAACGTTGGAGAAGTTGGGAGAGATGACCAGGAATATTGAGGCACTGAAAAACCTGGCCTATAGTATGGACCCCTCCATGGTGCGTGCCCTGAAATTCATGCGAGGGATGGATGACGTTTTTGCTCCATACAAAAACATCATGGAAGAAATGAAAAGAAAGAGACGACAACTCCCCATCACCATGTTCTTTGATCACCGAAGGAGAGATTTAACACCATCAATCACTGGCGGCAGTGAGGAAGCAGCTGAATCCACCGTCGCCCCCACTTCACCACCCGTTATGGAATTGAGTGACGATGAGCCCGATGACCCCCGTCCTGTCGCCGAGGATAGGTACTGTACAGTAAAGTGAAATTTTTATCTCTTTTTTTTTAATAGCTTTTCTTTCCATGTTTATTGTTTGTAAAAATGCACAGTACAGTTCAGTTCAGTACTGTACATAGGAAGTGGAGGTGCAGTTATTCACAAAACATTTGTGTTTGTTGTCGGCAGTAGTGACGGTGAGGAGGTGGAGGAGGCAGAGGAGGGAGCGGAGGGAGCGAGTTGGGAGGTGTGGTGACCTTGGACGCGGGAGGAGGGACGAGTGGAGATGCCAGCCAGTACATTACGGGTGTACAGTATTAAATGTTTTTATAGCTCTTTTTGCATTTTAATATTAAATACTGTACTTTACGTTTCAACGAAACTACCGTTTATTTCTGAGAATATGGAAATGTAATATTTTTGCTGAAATGATGTACGTATTACAGTGGAAAGTGGGATAAAATCATGACGAAAGCAATGATTTTCGCTTTCTTTCGTCGTTCAAAAGATGTTACCGTAATCGCTTTTTGAATGGTTTTCAGTTAAAAAACTGTTGTACTACAATAATATTCTATCCTAATTCACTTGTGATGCAACAGTTTTTCTAACTGAAAACCATTCAAAAAGCGATTACGGTAACATCTTTTGAACGACGAAAGAAAGCGAAAATCATTGCTTTCGTCACGATTTTATCCCACTTTCCACTGTAATACGTACGTCATTTCAGCAAAAATATTACATTTCCATATTTATTTCTGAGAATATATTCATTCAGTCACAGTTAAGGTAAAATATACTTGTGATGTAATATTTTAATGAAAATACGGTAGCGTAGTTTTCTTTTGTTTCAAATTTAATTAACAAAGATTGATGTTTCAAATGTAATGAACAAAAATTTATGTACAGTATCTATAAATAAACTTTAATACAGTTCGTCCCCGAATTACGTACAAACGGCCGATACGTACATCGTTTCTGAAGTCTTTAATTGCAAAAATATTGTCTTAAAAGGGCGAGCAATTTTTAAATTTGGCGGGCGAGCCAGCCGCACCGCGCCGCCACTATCACTGACCATGCAGACGACACGCTAGACGCACCAAAACAACAAGTGTGGTCATTGTGCATACAGTACTTCTCCTGTGAATTTCTGCCCTATTTTGTACACTTTACTCTGTGTGCAATGACTGGTGTAAAGCGTAAGAGTGGTGAAGCCAGTGGGAGTGCTACGAAATGTCAAGCAATCTCACTAGAGGTAAAAATGGACATAATAAAACTGCTTGAAAGTGGTGAAAAGTTGACCAATGTTGCCCGCAAATTTAACCTGAGTCGGTCAACTGTTAATACAATTGATAAGGGCAAAGAAAAGATCAAGGAACATGTGAAATCTGCAGTGCCAATGCAATCTACGATTATAACTAAAAGAAGAGGGAAGGTTCTGGAAGAAATGGAAAAATATCTTGCGCTGTGGATCGAGGACTGCACACAAAAACGTAAGCCTCTGTGTCTCAGTATGATTCAGGAGAAAGCCCTAAGTCTTTTCAACGACCTAAAGAAAGATCACCCTGATGATACTGTGACATTCAATGCTAGCAATGGGTGGTTTAACCGATTCAAGGTGCGAAATAAGCTGCATAATGTTCGAGTGACTGGTGAGGATGCTAGTGCTGATTGGAAAACAGCACAGGATTTTCCAAAGAAACTCGCGGAAATTATCGAGTTACGTACATTTCGAGTTAAGTACAACCTTTTGGTCCCCATTATGTACGTAACTTGGGGACTTACTGTATATGAATACCTTGTTTTACATCGTCCTGTGCTGCCATACCATGCATTTGGCTACTTTGGGCTTGCTATGATGACGCAAGAGATCTGCCCTGGCAACTGTACCGACACTCACAGCTGGTGGTGTGTTGGTGCATCGTTTCCATTGTTTACTGGTAGTTACTGGTAAATATTTTTCAACCGAACAAGACTATTACCCGTTTAGAGGTCGACCCCCAATTTTTTGCCAAATAATTTGGTCTTAAAAACTCGAACTACACACAGGTATATATGGTAAATAAGGACATGGGGGGGAGGGAGCAGGGGTTTTTTTGGGGGGGGGGGAGGGGGGCAGGGGTTTTTTTTTTGGGGGGGAGGGGGGTGGGGCAGCAAAAATACACGGATTTTTAACATCCACGGGTATCTCTGTTACGTAACCCCCGCATATGTTAAGGGCCGACTGTACCTACATCATATTTCAGCTTTTATTGTACCACCAAAATCTTTTTATCAGAAATTATCATGGAGATATATAGAAATTACCATTGCAATAAATATATTAGCCAACTAGACCTAATACTGACAGCTCTGTCCTCTTGTTCCACCTTAATACAACCCGTGTTGTACTGCTTCCCTCCCTTATCATATTTATGTACATCAAATCCACTGTAAAGTGTGTATATACTTATACTGTAATATATAAACAAATAAATAAAATTAATAAATAT
Organism: Homarus gammarus; assembly: GCA_958450375.1. Classification (NCBI taxonomy): domain Eukaryota; kingdom Metazoa; phylum Arthropoda; class Malacostraca; order Decapoda; family Nephropidae; genus Homarus; species Homarus gammarus. The sequence goes on from CAUDMG010000462.1 coordinate 125,501, forward strand.
TGAAGTGATAACCGTGGTCCCATGTTCTTATTACTACCATGCTATTGTATTATTCCAGATGATACTAAATGTTACATAATACTTCCTTGATATAAATGTATATCAGGTGCCTAAAAGAGAGGTCAGGTTCTCAACTGGCTCAGCCATGTTAATATTATTATCCACTCTGTATCTGTGTTTTTCTGGCTAAAGAAACTGTTTCAATATCAATATCCTCCAAGCACTTGTCTTTGAACAGACTCAATAGACTAAAAGAGTATTATCCAATACAAATAGTCCTAACTCTTTACATCAAGTGCTACTCTTTTAGGCTCTTAGCTGCTCAAGGTGCAGCCAGTGACCACACGTAAGAGGGTGTGTCGGGCCCCATTTTTGACACGACCTGTATAGAAGACCAGCACTGTACTTGACCTCTTTCAATTCCTCAACAGTAAGGTAAGGTGTCCATTAACAACTGGGTGGACAAGATGTACAACGTAAACACTCACCTCTGGACAAAACCTTCGAGCAAGGAGTGGAGCACATGTGCCCGGTACCTCATAAGTTTCATATCTTGTGGGGTGGAATCCACACACTGGCCATTCTGTATTGGACGTTCAAACATGTTGCTGAATTCTGTCTTGGTACCTGTAGGAATAACAACACTGATTAATAGATACACTGTCTTGGTACACTGTAGGAATAACAACACTGATTAATAGATACACTGTCTTGGTACACTGTAGGAATAACAACACTGATTAATAGATACACTGTCTTGGTACACTGTAGGAATAACAACACTGATTAGTAGATACACTGTCTTGGTACACTGTAGGAATAACAACACTGATTAATAGATACACTGTCTTGGTACACTGTAGGAATAACAACACTGATTAATAGATACACTGTCTAGCTACACTGTATACCTGTACTGTCTAGCTACACTGTATACTTACAATGTCTAGCTACACTGTATACCTGTACTGTACTGTCTAGGAACACTGTATACCTACAATGTATAGGTACACTGTGCACCTACACTGTCTTGGTACACTGTATACCTGTACTGTCTAGCTACACTGTATACCTGTACTGTCTAGGAACACTGTATACCTGTACTGTCTAGCTACACTGTATACCTGTACTGTCTAGCTACACTGTATACCTGTACTGTCTAGGTACATTGTATACCTGTACTGTCTAGGTACATTGTATACCTGTACTGTCTAGGAACACTGTATACCTACAATGTATAGGTACACTGTGCACCTACACTGTCTTGGTACACTGTATACCTAAACTGTCTAGGTACATTGTATACCTGTACTGTCTAGGAACACTGTATACCTACAATGTATAGGTACACTGTGCACCTACACTGTCTTGGTACACTGTATACCTAAACTGTCTAGGTACATTGTATACCTGTACTGTCTAGGAACACTGTATACCTACAATGTATAGGTACACTGTGCACCTACACTGTCTTGGTACACTGTATACCTAAACTGTCTAGGTACATTGTATACCTGTACTGTCTAGGAACACTGTATACCTACACTGTCTAGGTGCACTGTATACCTGTACTGTCTAGGTACACTGTATACCTACAATGTATAGGTACACTGTACACCTACACTGTCTAGGTACACTGTATACCTGTACTGTCTAGGAACACTGTATACCTACAATGTATAGGTACACTGTACACCTAAACTGTCTAGGTACACTGTATACCTGTACTGTCTAGGTGCACTGTGTACCTACACTGTCTAGGTACACTGTATACCTGTACTGTTTAGGTACACTGTATACCTACACTGTCTAGGTACACTGTATACCTGTACTGTTTAGGTACACTGTATACCTACACTGTCTAGGTACACTGTGTACATACACTGTCTAGGTGCACTGTGTACCTACACTGTCTAGGTACACTGTGTACCTACACTGTCTAGGTGCACTGTGTACATACACTGTCTAGGTGCACTGTGTACGTACACTGTCTAGGTACACTGTATACCTGTACTGTCTAGGTACATTGTATACCTGTACTGTCTAGGAACACTGTATACCTACAATGTATAGGTACACTGTGCACCTACACTGTTTAAGTACACTGTATACCTGTACTGTTTAGGTACACTGTACACCTAAACTGTCTAGGTACACTGTATACCTACACTGTCTAGCATCACTGTATACCTGTACTGTCTAGGTACATTGTATACCTGTACTGTTTAGGTACACTGTATACCTACACTGTCTAGGTGCACTGTGTACCTACACTGTCTAGGTGCACTGTGTACCTACACTGTCTAGGTGCACTGTGTACCTACACTTTCTAGGTGCACTGTGTACCTACACTGTCTAGGTGCACTGTGTACCTACACTGTCTAGGTGCACTGTGTACCTACACTGTCTAGGTGCACTGTGTACCTACACTGTCTAGGTGCACTGTGTACCTACACTGTCTAGGTGCACTGTGTACCTACACTGTCTAGGTGCACTGTGTACCTACACTGTCTAGGTGCACTGTGTACCTAAACTGTCTAGGTGCACTGTGTACCTACACTGTCTAGGTGCACTGTGTACCTACACTGTCTAGGTGCACTGTGTACCTACACTGTCTAGGTGCACTGTGTACCTACACTGTCTAGGTGCACTGTGTACCTACACTGTCTAGGTGCACTGTGTACATACACTGTCTAGGTACACTGTCTAGGTGCACTGTGTACCTACACTGTCTAGGTGCACTGTGTACCTACACTGTCTAGGTGCACTGTGTACCTACACTGTCTAGGTGCACTGTGTACCTACACTGTCTAGGTGCACTGTGTACCTACACTGTCTAGGTGCACTGTGTACCTACACTGTCTAGGTGCACTATGTACCTACACTGTCTAGGTGCACTGTGTACATACACTGTCTAGGTACACTGTCTAGGTGCACTGTGTACCTACACTGTCTAGGTGCACTATGTACCTACACTGTCTAGGTACACTGTGTACCTACACTGTCTAGGTGCACTGTGTACGTACACTGTCTAGGTACACTGTGTACCTACACTGTCTAGGTGCACTGTGTACGTACACTGTCTGGGTACACTGTGTACCTACACTGTCTAGGTGCACTGTATACGTACACTGTCTAGGTACACTGTGTACTTACACTGTAGGGGCAGATATCATGAATGGGAATAAAGACAAGAAAAACAAAATTTGTATGGCAAAATTTACCATTTTTTAAATAGCAATAAATAAGTAAATTTGCTAAACCTTGATAAAAAGAACTTCAATGTATCTGCATATACCTGGTTTATTCATTAATCATTTGTCGAAACACAGGTAGCCAAACTGAGTCATCATATAACACTCAAAGTTAGTAAATAACGTTTTAAAGAAGGTACAGTAAGTCCCCAAGTTACGTACATAATGGGGACCAAAAGGTTGTACTTAACTCGAAATGTACGTAACTCGATAATTTCCGCGAGTTTCTTTGGAAAATCCTGTGCTGTTTTCCAATCAGCACTCGCCGCCTCACCAGTCACTCGAACATTATGCAGCTTATTTCGCACCTTGAATCGGTTAAACCACCCATTGCTAGCATTGAATGTCACAGTATCATCAGGGTGATCTTTCTTTAGGTCGTTGAAAAGACTTAGGGCTTTCTCCTGAATCATACTGAGACACAGAGGCTTACTTTTTTGTGTGCAGTCCTCGATCCACAGGGCAAGATATTTTTCCATTTCTTCCAGAACCTTCCCTCTTCTTTTAGTTATAATCGTAGATTGCATTGGCACTGCAGATTTCACATGTTCCTTGATCTTTTCTTTGCCCTTATCAATTGTATTAACAGTTGACCGACTCAGGTTAAATTTGCGGGCAACATTGGTCAACTTTTCACCACTTTCAAGCAGTTTTATTATGTCCATTTTTACCTCTAGTGAGATTGCTTGACATTTCGTAGCACTCCCACTGGCTTCACCACTCTTACGCTTTACACCAGTCATTGCACACAGAGTAAAGTGTACAAAATAGGGCAGAAATTCACAGGAAAAGTACTGTATGCACAATGACCACACTTGTTGTTTTGGTGCGTCTAGCGTGTCGTCTGCATGGTCAGTGATAGTGGCGGCGCGGTGCGGCTGGCTCGCCCGCCAAATTTAAAAATTGCTCGCCCTTTTAAGACAATATTTTTGCAATTAAAGACTTCAGAAACGATGTACGTATCGGCCGTTTGTACGTAATTCGGATGTACGTAATTCGGGGACGAACTGTACCTTCATAATACTATACAGTGTTTTGTAGTGACCACTGTTGTAAGCTGGTCTACTGAAAGCTCTCACACGAACACATCTTAGTAAACAACCTTCTGATACAGCTTATAATTATATTTTCAAGTCAATAAAAATTGGATACATCCCATTTCGCCACCAATATCCAATCCGTTTGGTCACCACTAACAGTCGCTGGTATTGGTGACAAATTGTAAGTTATTATTTTACACCAATATATATTATACGTGCATAGAGACAACTCAAGAAGTGTTGTTATTATTATACAGCTGCTCCTCGACTTACGACGGGGTTAGGGACCCAAATCCAGGTCATAAGTCGAAAATTATTAAATAATACATAGAAAATCTAAAATGGGTGTCTCTTTTTCTTCTCAGCACCACAAAACTCTCACTTTTACTCTTGCCAGCCATATTAAAGCGAATTACAAACGAAAATTTTGTCAGCACACAGCACAATCACTAAAGCCGGGACTCAAAAATATATAATTTGACTAAATTTTGGTACTACAGGTTGTACCTCTCTAGGCCGGCAACCTCAGGACCTGACCGGTGCCGGACCATGGAAATTCACCCTTTTCCTGGATAGATAGTGACTTGTGCTTACACTTGGAAGCACTAGCACCACTTTCACTGCTTCGTCGTCTCTTTGAAGACATATTGAAGGGTTAAATGTTGTACAGTAGGTTCTCAAATTTTGCGAGTTTTTAATTCGACGTTTTTTATTTCGACACAAAAAAAACTGCACAATTTAAAATTTCGACTGCGAAAACTCGAATTTCGACGGGTTTGAGCGGCCAGCCAACGTTCAGACATGCACAATTGTGTAAACAGCGCCATTTCTCGATGTACAAAACATTCATTATTGTTTATTACTGAATGTCTTTTTGATTGAATTAATGTTTATGTGTGCAAAATGAACAATACAATTCATTAATAATATGTAGAATATTAAAACACACGAGGAGACTAGACGGCATTGTTTTCGTTAATGTTTACAAAACCAGTGACTGACTGGTTCTACATATAAAACTGAAGAAAATAAGACCCTGGTTGTAGCTGTAGTAAACTTAATATGGTTGTTTTAAGTAATGTTATTTAATGTCAATAAATGGAACAATGGAAGTGGCTAACCATTAATGGTAAAGAAAAAAAGTGAGATGGCATATGTAAGTGAGAACAAGTGTAAACATTAGGGGGCAGTGAAATTTTGCTCAAAGCTGCACTCTACAGGCATTGTTCCTTATACATATCTAAGACGCCATGCCAAATTTGAAGCTGATATGTCGAGGTTTAGTCTGCCGCATTTTCTACTGAAATTTTTAAATTTACCTACAGTACTAGCCAAACAGCCGCTGTGGCGGTGCAATGTTCTGTTCAGTGTTTATCAACTTTTTTTTCATATCTCTTATTTCATTTATGTTGTCTTGTTGCAGATGAGTATGGTGCTATGTCTATATTGATTATCAGCCTTTTCTCATTTCATTTCTCAATGTTGTGTTACTGTACTGTAATGTAGGGAAGACCGCCACTCGTGTGATGATAAAGAATGAGAAGACCGAGAAATGAAGTTCGAAGATGGTGGTGAAAGATCATTATGTCATCATGGTTGAGCCTGGCAATGAATATCTCACACATGTGACTCCCAAGACTGGACACGGAAAGCAGATTGCCAAAACTATTCACGAGTTTCTGGTGGAGAAAAATCTAACCCAGCAGCCCATTGTGTGTGTTGGTTGTGATGGAACCAATGTAAATGTAGGATCAGAAAATGGAGTCATTCATCATCTTGAAATGTTACTTGGTCACCCGCTCCATTATTTCATATGTCAGCTTCACCGAAATGAGCTGCCTTTCCGCGCAGTTTTTTATCACTATGATGGTAAACCAAGTGGTCCTGAGCATTGGCGTGGTCCCATTGGAAAGCAGATCAAGGAGTCTTTGTCTGAGCTTCCAGTTGTCGCCTTCCAGCCAGTCAGTTTCCCTGATTTCCCTGTGTTTAATGATGAAGTGGAGAAAGATCTGTCCTGGGATCAGAAATACCTGTATAGGATTTGTAAAGGAGTTATCACAGGTGTTGTTGAAGATGACTTGGCTGCTATTGAGCCAGGTCCTCCCTGTGTGTCAAGGTGGAACACTTTATGGAGTAGAATCCTCAGGCTGTATGTAGCAACATCAAGACCCAGCCATGAGTTGAAAAGAATTGTCATTACAATAATAAAGTTCAGTGCTCCAATGTGGTTTTACATCAAGATACACCCTTACGTAACACACGGCTCAAGGAACGTATTCCAGTCCCTGCTATATATGAAACACCTGAATAGTGAGGAGGAGACGATAGTGAAGAAGGCTGTCCAGAGAAATGCATACTTCGCCCACACAGATCAACTTCTTCTTGGTATGTGTGCAGATGAGGACATGACTGTTAGAGAAAAAGCTGTCTCAATGATAAGAAAAATTAGAGAGGAGAATCAGCAAAAGGAAGAATGCACTGGCAGATCTGAAGAGGAGGAGGAAGATTCTGATGCTGCTGTTGACGAGAATTTGTTAAACTATACTGATGAGGAGGGTAAAGATGGAGATGGGAATGAGGATGTGCCTCCTGTAGTCAACATGAGACAGGTGGTGACTCCGAAACTAAAGTGGCAAGCAAAAAACTATCATTCCATGATTAACTGGAGGAATGAACTCAAGACTGAGCCTCCTTACATTGCTTCTCTGTCAAATCTACAGGTTAATGACATTCTTGAGACATCATTAGTGGTGCCCAAGTGGCCAAACAGCACTCAGGCGGTCGAGAGAGGCATAAAAGTGATGACTGAAGCTTGCACTGAAGTGACGGGATACGAATCGAGAGATGGATATATTAGGCAAAGATTATTGTCTAGGAAAATGATGCCAAGGTTCCGCACAAAAAAGAATTTCAATATGAACTTGTAATGATTTTCTATACGGTGTACCTGTAAAATAACATGTGAATTAAATCGATGTCACCCATGTAAAATTTATCATTATCCTGGAAAACATTAAATGACACCTAATTTTTGGTATACTCTAAAAGTTGACAAAAAGTCGTTCGCGATGCGGCAGGGTAAGTATGCATGAAATGGCATGAAATTTTGCACAGGTGTTTGTTACAGCCATACAAACGATGCCTGAAAAGTGCAGCTTGCAACTCAAATAAAAGTGTTTTTTCCCTGCCCCCTACTGTACATATCGTCATTCCTCTACATAAAAATATGAAAGCAACACTAATTTACTGTTCATATATATTTTAATTAATGTTTCTGAATTAAAAAAAAAAATTCTACCCACCAGTGGTGGTAAAGTTGAAAACATAAAGACAGCCAATGTTGTTGTGTGTGTTTTTACTCGGATGACGAAGTTGCCAAGTCATCAGGTTCAACTCTAGCTGAAGCTGTAGAACATAAGAACTTTTTCTGTGTTGTTTTTAGTTTTTATTTAACTTTATCTGTGTTATTTTCGTTGGTTTATTAGGGTAAATAAGGCAAAATTTAGCCAAACATCTAAAGTACCAGACTCAAATTAATTTTCTCCATGGGCAAGCTAAAATCGTTCCGGACCACGGGAGTTTCCGGACCACAGAATGCCGGACTAGAGAGGTACAACCTGTACTGAGGCGGTCATATGTCCGGGTGGTTGTAGGTTGTGTATGTTGTTAGTCGAGGAGGAGCTGTACATGAATATTAATTATTTAATAAAGAAAACTATTAAAACATTGGTAAATAAACAGAACAAATGAAGGTAATTTAGCACAACACACAAACCACCAAGCAGAAGCCTCAATGGTTGGCGAGCACAAACCACCAAGCAGAAGCCTCAATGGTTGGCGAGCACAAACCACCAAGCAGAAGCCTCAATGGTTGGCGAGCACAAGCTAAAATGGTGCACAAGAAAAGCAAATCATGACAAACAAGTCCATCTCTGGAAGCGGTGGGATGAATATGAAGAAAAATATCACTTCTAAATTCTTAAAAAAATTTTCATTGTCTTCTGCCAAGCTTACAGGAGTAAATTTTAGTCTTTCAAATATTGTTTAAGTGAGATGACTGATGGCGTATTATATATTTTTTTGTTTTTTGTTTTAGTCTGTAATAAATTGTCAGAGTTTTTTTTATAATTTTCTATACCAAACAACAGTTATTTTTATGTATATATTGATGGGATGACCGTGGTGAGGAAACGGGTGAAGCAGAGGTGACAGAATGGGCAGAACCTACAAAAAGCGTTGCACTTTTTCTCTATTACTGAAGGTGTTATATTAATGAACCATAAGAGACCAATCATATGAGAATATAATACTGAATCTATGGTACAGTGAGTAACACCCGGGGGGGATGGTACAGTGAGTAACACCCGAGGGAGATGGTACAGTAACACCCGGGGGAGATGGTACAGTGAGTAACACCCGGGGGAGATGGTACAGTAACACCCGGGGGAGATGGTGCAGTGAGTAACACCCGGGGGGGATGGTACAGTGAGTAACACCCGGGGGAGATGGTACAGTGAGTAACACCCGGGGGAGATGGTACAGTGAGTAACACCCGGGGGAGATGGTACAGTGAGTAACACCCGGGGGAGATGGTACAGTGAGTAACACCCGGGGGAGATGGTACAGTGAGTAACACCCGGGGAGATGGTACAGTGAGTAACACTGGGGGAGATGGTACAGTGAGTAACACCCGGGGGAGATGGTACAGTGAGTAACACCCGGGGGAGATGGTACAGTGAGTAACACCCGGGGGAGATGGTACAGTGAGTAACACCCGGGGGAGATGGTACAGTGAGTAACACCCGGGGGAGATGGTACAGTGAGTAACACCCGGGGGAGATGGTACAGTGAGTAACACCCGGGGGAGATGGTACAGTAACACCCGGGGAGATGGTACAGTGAGTAACACCCGGGGGAGATGGTACAGTGAGTAACACCCGGGGGAGATGGTACAGTGAGTAACACCCGGGGGAGATGGTACAGTGAGTAACACCCGGGGGAGATGGTACAGTGAGTAACACCCGGGGAGATGGTACAGTAACACCCGGGGGAGATGGTACAGTGAGTAACACCCGGGGGAGATGGTACAGTGAGTAACACCCGGGGGAGATGGTACAGTGAGTAACACCCGGGGAGATGGTACAGTAACACCCGGGGGAGATGGTACAGTAACACCCGGGGGAGATGGTACAGTAACACCCGGGGGAGATGGTACAGTAACACCCGGGGGAGATGGTACAGTAACACCCGGGGAGATGGTACAGTAACACCCGGGGAGATGGTAAAGTAACACCCGAGGGAGATGGTACAGTGAGTAACACCCGGGGGAGATGGTACAGTAACACCCGGGGAGATGGTACAGTAACACCCGGGGGAGATGGTACAGTAACACCCGGGGGAGATGGTACAGTAACACCCGGGGGAGATGGTACAGTAACACCCGGGGGAGATGGTACAGTAACACCCGGGGGAGATGGTACAGTAACACCCGGGGGAGATGGTACAGTGAGTAACACCCGGGGAGATGGTACAGTAACACCCGGGGGAGATGGTACAGTGAGTAACACCCGGGGGAGATGGTACAGTAACACCCGGGGGAGATGGTACAGTGAGTAACACCCGGGGGAGATGGTACAGTAACACCCGGGGGAGATGGTACAGTGAGTAACACCCGGGGGAGATGGTACAGTGAGTAACACCCGGGGGAGATGGTACAGTGAGTAACACCCGGGGGAGATGGTACAGTAACACCCGGGGAGATGGTACAGTAACACCCGGGGGAGATGGTACAGTAACACCCGGGGGAGATGGTACAGTAACACCCGGGGGAGATGGTACAGTAACACCCGGGGGAGATGGTACAGTAACACCCGGGGGAGATGGTACAGTAACACCCGGGGGAGATGGTACAGTAACACCCGGGGGAGATGGTACAGTAACACCCGGGGAGATGGTACAGTAACACCCGGGGGAGATGGTACAGTAACACCCGGGGGAGATGGTACAGTAACACCCGGGGGAGATGGTACAGTGAGTAACACCCGGGGGAGATGGTACAGTGAGTAACACCCGGGGGAGATGGTACAGTAACACCCGGGGGAGATGGTACAGTAACACCCGGGGGAGATGGTACAGTGAGTAACACCCGGGGGAGATGGTACAGTAACACCCAGGGGAGATGGCACAGTAACACCCGGGGGAGATGGTACAGTAACACCCGGGGGAGATGGTACAGTAACACCCGGGGGAGATGGTACAGTAACACCCGGGGGAGATGGTACAGTAACACCCGGGGGAGATGGTACAGTGAGTAACACCCGAGGGAGATGGTACAGTAACACCCGGGGGAGATGGTACAGTAACACCCGGGGGAGATGGTACAGTGAGTAACACCCGGGGGGGATGGTACAGTAACACCCGGGGGAGATGGTACAGTGAGTAACACCCGGGGGAGATGGTACAGTAACACCCGGGGGAGATGGTACAGTAACACCCGGGGGAGATGGTACAGTGAGTAACACCCGGGGGAGATGGTACAGTAACACCCGGGGGAGATGGTACAGTGAGTTACACCCGGGGGAGATGGTACAGTAACACCCGGGGGAGATGGTACAGTAACACCCGGGGGAGATGGTACAGTAACACCCGGGGGAGATGGTACAGTAACACCCGGGGGAGATGGTACAGTAACACCCGGGGGAGATGGTACAGTAACACCCGGGGGAGATGGTACAGTAACACCCGGGGGAGATGGTACAGTAACACCCGGGGGAGATGGTACAGTAACACCCGGGGGAGATGGCACAGTAACACCCGGGGGAGATGGCACAGTAACACCCGGGGGAGATGGTACAGTAACACCCGGGGGAGATGGTACAGTAACACCCGGGGGAGATGGTACAGTGAGTAACACCCAGGGAGATGGTACAGTAACACCCGGGGAGATGGTACAGTAACACCCGGGGGAGATGGTACAGTAACACCCGGGGGAGATGGTACAGTAACACCCGGGGGAGATGGTACAGTGAGTAACACCCGGGGGAGATGGTACAGTGAGTAACACCCGGGGGAGATGGTACAGTAACACCCGGGGGAGATGGTACAGTGAGTAACACCCGGGGGAGATGGTACAGTAACACCCGGGGGAGATGGTACAGTAACACCCGGGGGAGATGGTACAGTGAGTAACACCCGGGGGAGATGGTACAGTAACACCCGGGGGAGATGGTACAGTGAGTAACACCCGGGGGAGATGGTACAGTAACACCCGGGGGAGATGGTACAGTAACACCCGGGGGAGATGGTACAGTAACACCCGGGGAGATGGTACAGTAACACCCGGGGGAGATGGTACAGTGAGTAACACCTGGGGGAGATGGTACAGTAACACCCGGGGGAGATGGTACAGTAACACCCGGGGGAGATGGTACAGTAACACCCGGGGGAGATGGTACAGTAACACCCGGGGGAGATGGTACAGTAACACCCGGGGGAGATGGTACAGTGAGTAACACCCGGGGGAGATGGTACAGTGAGTAACACCCGGGGGAGATGGTACAGTGAGTAACACCCGGGGGAGATGGTACAGTAACACCCGGGGGAGATGGTACAGTAACACCCGGGGGAGATGGTACAGTGAGTAACACCCGGGGGAGATGGTACAGTAACACCCGGGGGAGATGGTACAGTAACACCCGGGGAGATGGTACAGTAACACCCGGGGGAGATGGTACAGTAACACCCGGGGGGGATGGTACAGTAACACCCAGGGGAGATGGTACAGTAACACCCGGGGGAGATGGTACAGTGAGTAACACCCGGGGGAGATGGTACAGTGAGTAACACCCGGGGGAGATGGTACAGTGAGTAACACCCGGGGAGATGGTACAGTGAGTAACACCCGGGGGAGATGGTACAGTGAGTAACACCCGGGGGAGATGGTACAGTGAGTAACACCCGGGGGAGATGGTACAGTGAGTAACACCCGGGGGAGATGGTACAGTGAGTAACACCCGGGGGAGATGGTACAGTGAGTAACACCCGGGGAGATGGTACAGTGAGTAACACCCGGGGGAGATGGTACAGTAACACCCGGGGGAGATGGTACAGTAACACCCGGGGGAGATGGTACAGTAACACCCGGGGGAGATGGTACAGTAACACCCGGGGGAGATGGTACAGTGAGTAACACCCGGGGGAGATGGTACAGTAACACCCGGGGGAGATGGTACAGTGAGTAACACCCGGGGGAGATGGTACAGTAACACCCGGGGGAGATGGTACAGTAACACCCGGGGGAGATGGTACAGTGAGTAACACCCAGGGGAGATGGTACAGTGAGTAACACCCGGGGGAGATGGTACAGTAACACCCGGGGGAGATGGTACAGTAACACCCGGGGGAGATGGTACAGTGAGTAACACCCGGGGGAGATGGTACAGTGAGTAACACCCAGGGGAGATGGTACGGTAACACCCGGGGGAGATGGTACAGTGAGTAACACCCGGGGGAGATGGTACAGTGAGTAACACCCGGGGGAGATGGTACAGTGAGTGGTGGTACTCCAACATCCACCACCAGACTGGTTGTTGGGGAGGGTTTACAGGTCCTTAGCCTGTACAGCCACACACCAGCTCTGACCCCACGGTACAGGGATAACACCCTCACAGGAAGGGTCTCCTCCACATCCACCATATAACGTTAAGTTGGGGACCCTGGATCTGGCAAGGCTACGGTCCTTCAAGTTGACAATCCGAAGCTTCTGCCCATCAGCACACTGGAGTCACCGTCAACTGAAGTTGTCGCTCGGCAACACACAGGTTGGACGACCAAAAACTACTTGTTATATCGTCTACATATAGCAGTGTGCCCCAGACTGATGGTGGGGCCACACTGTGCCCTGTGGTGAACTGATCAGGACAGTGAGGCTCTCACCTGATAGGCACGGTTTGCCACGAATGGTTTAAGGAAACGGGACGTCCGTCCTTGGAGGATGGAGCGCCCTACAATCACGCACCTCCAGAGTGAGAGGTGTAGCTCTTAGCCTGCCCCAGACCCAGAGTTGGTGGCTGGTTATGGTGACCCTCGGTCGGGCTGCCCCAAGTGTTGGCAAGAGGAAAGTTCCTACAGTTACAAGCAGCATCATTGTGACAGTGCCATCAAGTGCGGCCACACACAGTAGAAGCTCACAAATTTACCCCAATGAAAGCAACATTCTTTTCTCGCTTGGCCGTGCAGGTGGCCCCGTTACAGAAGCTGTGTGAGGCCGAGCAGGTAGCCGCGTTACAGCAGCTGTGGGAGGCCGTGCAAGTGGCCCCGTTACAGCAGCTGTGTGAGGCCGTGCAGGTAGCCGCGTTACAGCAGCTGTGTGAGGCCGTGCAGGTGGCCCCGTTACAGCAGCTGTGGGAGGCCGTGCAAGTGGCCACGTTACAGTAGTTGTGTGATTCATTTTAATTAATACAGTAAAAGTCCAAAAATCCGGATGCCAGAAATCCGGACCACCTGAGAATCCGGACTTTTCGAAAACTGTTTTTTTTTTCTTTTTTCTTTTTTCTTTTTTTTTTTTTGCTGGCTTTTATGTGTATGTGCGCATGCATGAGTGCCACAGCTGCACAGCGACAACAAGCAACCACGCGGTTGCCACTTTAAAACAAGCAATCAAACTGTGACAATGTATGTAATTTTGAATCTTACTCTTTTCATTTACAGAGTACTGTACAAGCCCATAATAATGGCTCCTAAAGTAGATAATCTTCGTTGTGTGAAGAGAAAGAACACGTTGAAATTGGGTGACAAACTTGAAATAATTAAGAAACTAGTACGTGGTGTGAGCAATACTGTTCTAATGGAAACATACGACATTGGAAGGTCTACAATTTATGATATAAAAAAGGCAAAGATTCTTTAAAACTGCTCGTTTTGATAAATGAATCATGCTATATTTGCTAATGAATAAACTAACAAAATGTACCTGTTCATCTCTTCTTTATTCCTCCTTAAATTTGAATTTTAAAAGTACTGCCTGAGAATCCGGAAAATCCGAAAATCCGGACCGACCCAATCCCCAAGCAGTCCGGATTTTTGGACTTCTACTGTATGTTATCATGGTTGAAGTAGAGCTTTAAGCGGCCATGTTTGATAGGCCTGTAGTATAGGACAAGAGACACAACTCTTAAAGGTAAATCTTTGGCTGAAATAACAAGAAAATATATATATATGGTGGTGAGTCAACAGGTTGTGGGGAGGCAAGTGAAGGCCTCATTTAAAACACATAAGTTTTTTCGACATAAATGAAATAAAGTGTAATAAAAATACCTCTTTGGGTTAGGTGAGGTTGGGTTAGGTGAGGTTAGGTTAGGACAACAGTGGGGAGACACCTAACACTTTAATATTAATAGATAGATGGTGGAGCCCAGACACCTAACCTAACCTGGCCCACCTTCACGTAACCTGGCCCACCCTCACCTCACCTGGCCCACCATCACCTAACCAACCTTAACTGCTGGAATCACTTACCCAGGTAGTTAGGCCTGACAAAGTCGACCATACACCAGTACTCCATGAGGTTGTTCTGCAGAGGGTAGCCAGTCAGGACCACCCTGCGTCTGGTGCGGATATTCTTCAGAGCCTGAGAGATGTTAGCGTGGGCGTTCTTGATGCGGTGACCCTCATCACATATCACCAGGTCGGGTCCGGGCTTCACCAACGCTTTCTGAATCTCTGTAAAGACGGCGATGACGAAATGAATACACGCAGGACAATGGTCGTCTGTGTGTGTGTGTGTGTGTGTGTGTGTGTGTGTCAATAACATCTAGTAGTCCATTATTCACTTGGCTTTTCATTAAACAACCAACCACAAATTAATTAAAAACAAAAATAGAAAAATTAAAGAGTTAATTGAGAGACATAAAAAGTCTCTCTCTCTCTCTCTCTCTCAAACAACATTATTCAGCCCCCTTCCTTCATTTATATAAACACCATGTAGTGGATCCTCTCCCCTACAACTGTCACTGACCAGTCAATCCCGTGGCGAGTTTCTCTGCCATGCCTAGCTGTCTGGACTGTGTGTGGGGAGGGGGTCGGTCAGCAGCGACGTGTTCACTTCCGGCCGACTCGTGTGAGTATAAATACCCCCCAGCCTCGCAGTGAAGGTCATTCTACTCAGCGCTCTCAAACAGACAAGACCTCCTCTCAACAAGCTCCTCACTACACAGCAACACCCTAGCACTGCATTGTACATACAATATATATATATATATATATATATATATATATATATATACACCCCTAGACCCCGACTTACGACCGTCGGGACTTACGACCGCCTCAGATATAGATAAAAAAAAAAAAAATTTTTTTTTTTTTTTTTTTTTTTTTAAATGACACACGCATTTTCTATACCGAAACGTCTCCAGTTAATGTAGTCTCCATGTATAATTAGAAAATTATGGGGGCCCCATGTGCATTCAGCTGACTACATTAAAGGTTAAGTGCTCAGTCACACTGTATCCATTCCTTATTATTTATTACTTTCACTGTACTGTATCCATTCATCATTATTCATTACTTTTACTGTACTGTATTTCATTGTAGATTTTTTATTAATTTTTTTTTATTATTATTTTTTTTTTTTTTTTTTTTTTTTTTTTTTTTTTTTTTTTTTTTTTTATCTATGTCGGACTTACGACCTGGATTTGGGTCCCTAACCCCGTCGTAAGTCGGGGTATATATATATATATATATATATATATATATATATATATATATATATATATACTGATAACCACAAGGAAAGAAGAAAACACGAAAACACCCTAGATCTTTCATAGACAAATGCCTAAACATTACTAAGAAAACTTTTTATAGAACTGATCCCAAGCCCACCCATGACCATGAGAATATCTTAATATTACCATTTCACAAAAATTTCTCACACATTCCTTCACAACTAAAAACCTGGAACGTCAATGTGGCATTTAAAAACTCATGCACTGTTAAACAAATGTTAATCAAGAACTCCCCCAACAACACAATTGGTTGCATTTATAAAGTTACTTGCAAGGAATGTAATATGTTTTACTTAGGCCAGACAGGTAAAGATCATGTAACTAGACTTAAACAACACAAATACAGTGTTAGGACAGGCCAGGAATCCAATGCTCTGTTTGTTCATTTGAGGGATAACAAGCATTGCATTGACTGGGATAATGCCTCCTCAATATTACCATGTAATTCAATTGATAGTAGGAACATCATAGAATCTAGTCTTATTAAACATACCGAAGTATTCAACATGAATTTGAGTAACGGCATGTACAAGCTGGACAATTTTGTAATTAAGAAGATTTGTAACCAGGTGAGAAGGCCGGGTCACCTGACCATCTGACCTGACCACCAACCGTTGTGTGCTATTTAAAGATTAGTAGGGTCATTACCTAATACCTGACCATTGTGGACCTGGTCTCACCCTCCTCTGTATATATACACCTTGGTTTGTATTTCTCTCTCTAGTCTGTACTCACCCCTGAAGATGTGAATTACACGAAAGCGCTTGGGAACTTCGTGTTTTCTTCTTTCCTTGTGGTTATCAGCATATACCTAGAACACGCGCACCTACAGTGATTTACTTGCATATACACACACACACACATATATATATATATATATATATATATATATATATATATATATATATATATATATATATATATATATATATATATATATATATATATATATATATATATATATATATATATATATATATATATATATATATATATATATATATATATATAAAATGTCATTGTGAGTTTCCCTTCTCACCTCCATCCTCAGTGCAAGATCTCACAAAGCCTACACGACAACCATCTTGTTCCTTCATTAAACACCATCTTGTTACTGAGACGTGCGCGTTCTGATCTTCAAGCCAAGATAGACCACAAATTGGCACTCCTTATTAGGAATAGTGATTGGACTAAGGATGCCAATAACAACTGTGTAGAGAATCTCTCCTCTAAACAACTAGACAATGATACCTTGTGTGCCCTCGGCTATGGTTTAAGTTTTGATGGTTCTAACAAGGGAGTCGACAATGTTGACATAGCCAGAGCATTTTGCAATTTGGAGAAATTCAGTAATTTGACAAGTGAAGAAGTGAACATGTGTAAAGGTGTTGTGTATGCATCTATGTCCAAGCCTTGTGTTCCAAACTGTCCAGAAAGATTCACCAAAGCAATCCAAACCCTTAAGAAAAATAAGGATCTACATGTCACTAAATCAGATAAAGCCAACACAGTAGTGATTTTAAACAAAGATGACTATATTTCTAAAATGAATGACCTTTCGTATGATGCTGCAACATATTCTAAGCTCATAAATAATCCTCTCAACACTGTCAACACCCAGTTCAACAAAAAACTGAAGTCTCTATTGAGAGGCAAAGCTACTCTCATTAAACATCTTACTTCAACGTCCCCTCCACTGCCATACATGTACGGTGTAATCAAGACCCACAAGCCCAATAACCCAGCAAGACCCATTATTAGCTCAGTTGGGTCAGTCTCTTATAAATTATCTAAATGGTTAGTTTCTTTACTAAATCCCCTAGTTGGCAACATTTCTAACTCTAATATTAAGAATAATATGGATCTGGTTGATAAACTCAATAACTTACACATTAATTATGATTTTAAACTGGTCAGTTTTGATGTAACATCACTCTTTACAAAGGTCCCAGTTGATGATTTACTGGAGTTCCTCATAGATTCCCTGGACAATATTTCATTGCCCATCTCAAAAGATGACTTCATCGAACTCATCAAACTATGTATTAAGGATTGTAAATTTGAATTCAATGGAGAATATTATGCTCAAAAATCTGGTATGGCAATGGGTAATCCACTCTCACCTGCATTAAGCAACCTATGTATGGAATTCTTTGAAAAGAAACTACAGGTTGTACCTCTCTAGTCGTGCAACCTCGGGACCTGACCGGTGCCGGACCATAGAAATTGCCGGACAATGGAAATTCATCCTTTTCCTGGTTAGATAGTGACTTGTGCTTATGCTTGGAAGCACTAGCACCACTTTCTCTGCATCATGGTCTCTTTGAAGACATATTGAAGGGTTAAATGTCGTATAGTAGCTTCTCAAATTTCGCGAGTTTTTAATTCTTAACGTATTTTATTGGAACACACAAAAAATAAATCAATAAAGCTTTTGACGGCGGAAACTTGAATTTCGACGGGTTTGAACGGCCCGCCAACGTGCAGACGACTTGCATAATCGTGTAAACAGCGTCATTTCTCTTATGTACAAAAGATTCATTATTGTTTATTACTGAATGTCTTTTTTATTGAATTAATGTTTATGTGTGCAAAATGAGCAATACAATTCATTAATAATTCGTAGAATATTAAAACACACGAGGAAATGACACGGCATTGTTTTCGTTGATTACAAAACCAGTGACTGACTGGTTCTACATATAAAACTGAAGAAAATAAGACCTTGGCTGTAGTTGCAGTAAAATTAATATGGTTGTTTTATTTTATGTTAATAAATGGAACAATAGAAGTAACTAACGATAACGGTAAAGAAAAAAGAGAGATCTCGTATGTAAGTGCGCACACGTGAAAACATATCGTCATTACTTTACATAAGAATATGAAAGCAACACTTATTTACTGTTCATATATATTTTAATTAATGTTTCTGAATTTGTTTTTATTGAATTAATGTTTGTGTGTGCAAAATTAACAATACAGTTGTACCCCACTTAACGCGGTCAATAGAACCCAGAGGGTCCCGTGTTAAGTGAAATCCGCGTTAAGTGAACAACAGAACATATGGGATTAATTCCAATAGAAACCTGCCCGACCCCCAAACTCCACTTTTTGACGACACACAACTATGTTGTAGTAAAAATAACATCTTAATTTTATGATGGTACATGCACACAATTAATACTTAAGAGAAATAGAGAAATACAGTCGCCAAGTTAATGTCCATTCAAATAATGGACTCAACTCCCTCCCCCTCTTCTCACACTACACTGCTGGCTCTTCCCTCTGAGAAATTTTTGGGGGAAAACCACTAAATTTTAATAAATAATACCTCAAACTAAAGTTAGGATAATACAATTGACATTGCTGGATTCCTTGTAAGACCAGGAATATTTTGAATATAAATGTCATATATTTTGCACAAAAGATAACATAGTTACTCAGAAAAAATTTTTATCTAAAATTTGTATGTCTAATGCAAAATATATGATGTTTATATTCAAAATGATCACCAAATTATAAGAATTCCAGCAATGTAAATTATATTCTGGCCGGGTAATTTGTATGAATTTTATGAGCTAAAACAGGCAGTCAGGCAGGGTGGCGGGTGGCGCAAATCTAAAAATAGCGTCTCGAGCCGGACAATCACCGTGTATATGTGGAAAAAATCCGTGTTAAGTGAAAGTTCAGCTCTGGCGAGGCACCGCGTATATGATAAAACGCATTAAGTGAAACCGCGTTAGGCGGGGTAATACTGTACAATTTATTAATAATACGTGGAATATTAGAGGAGACGAGACGCCTGCCGTCATTGTTTATGTTAAAGCTTACGAAACCAGTGACTGATTGGTTCTACATATAAAACTGAAGAAAATAAGACCCTGAGTTTAGCTGCAGTAAAACTAATGTAAAAAAATTAATATGGTTGTTTGAAGTACCTGTAATGTTATTTAATGTTAATAAATGGAACAATATAAGTAGCTAACCATTAATGGTAAAAAAAAAGTGAGACTGCGCGTATATAAGTGCACACATGTGAAAACATAACGTCATTACTCTACATAAGAATATGAAAGCAACACTTATTTACTGCTTTATCTGTGTTATTTTCGTTAGTTTATTAGGATGTTGCTTTATTAGAGGTAGTAATCCGGCAAAAAAGTAAGGTAAATAAGGCAAAATTCACCCTCGAAACACCCTACATAAAGCATAAAAACATAAGATAGGAAATAAGAATGCATGGTACTATTTCATTAACCTTTAATGCTACCAAAATTCTGCTTCCAAAGTGAAGTGATGGTACAGTACTGTAACTCAAATTACATTTGAGTTACATCAGGGATGTTGGCTGTGGTGTCAGGGGTCGTGGCTGTGGTGACATTAGGTACATCGGGGCAGAGGAAGTGCTGGCAAGTGGATTTGCTATGCTAGAGTGCTCTTCACTGTTTTTGTTGGCCATCTTCTTGAACCACTCTTGCAAAGTTGTTTGCTTCATGTACTTAGGTTTCTCTTTATTCAATTTACATTGAATCAAATAGACAGCCATGATTTCTTGCTCCGTAATAAAACTCTTTTGTTCTAGTCCCGTGATTAATTCTGTGCACAGCTGGATGCACCTGTCAATAGAAATTCTTTCTTTGATATCCTCTTCCTCCTCGTCGCTTGCTTCGTCATCTTCCTCCTCTCTTTTCTTAACCATTTCCACAATCTCTTCGTCAGAGAGTTGATACACAATAGGGGCATCTTTGTCAACATCCATCCACTCTTCCAGCTGCTCTTCACTCAGTTTATTGGCCACTTCAACACACACAGGGTTTGTCATTGTATTAGCATACTCAAGCAACTCACGAATAACTTGCTTTTCTTTTGACACATGAAATCCAGCAAAGTCTTGGTCCACATCTGCACTCTCCTCAAACATTAAGGCTGGCCACAGATTATGCCATCCAATCTTCAAAGTTGATGGAGTCACCTTATCCCAGGCATAGGCAAGTGTCCAAATAGCATCTTTTAGGCTAACCTCTTTCATGAATGCTGAAACATGCTTCCCATTATTCACTGCAGCGAGCAAATGGCACATGAAAGCGGCTCTATACTTACACTTGAGTGAGTGTAATATGCTCTGATCACAAGGCTGAATCAGAGATGTACAATTTGGGGGTAAAAATAGTCCAACCACATTGTCTTTCACTAAAAGTTCAGCCTTAGGGTGGGCAGAACAATTGTCCAGAATCAACACTATTTTACACTTTGGATCTAGGCCTACCGAGGTGCAGTGTGCTCAAGCCTCATGCACAAAATACCTTTCAAACCACTCTAGGCATAGTTTTGTAGTTATCCACCCCTTCTTGTTACCACGGTAGATAACTGGAAAAATTTTCACACCTTTAAATGCCCGTGGGTTAACACTTTTCCCAATTACCATTAGCTTACACCGGTGAGTGCCTGCTGCGTTGCTACAACCAAGGACCGTAACCCTATCCTTCGAGTCCTTACCACCTGTTGGTGCCTCCTCACTCTCTGTAGCTAGCGTTTTTCTAGGCATACAACGTCAATATAGAGCAGCCTCATCAGCGTTATACACTTGTTCTGGGGATAACTTCTCCTTTGCCACAAACTGTGCGAATTCGTCCACATACTTGGCAGCTGCTTCACTGTCTGCACCTCGCTTTTCACCACACACATAATGTAAAGAAATACCATGCCTATTTTTAAACTTGTGTAACCATCCTTGCGAATAATCACAGGCATGCTGAAGGTTTAGTTGTTCATGAAAGACCTTTGCTTGCGCCACAATCATCTCGCCTGAAATGCTTACTCCATCATTACGCCGAAGCTTAAACCACTGTAATAAAGCACTGTCTAACTCACTACTTTTGCCTTCTTTCAATGTCTTACGAGTTATCATAACTTTCTTGGTCTCACTGTCTGCAAAAAACTTAAATATCTTGTCCTTCTGCTTCTTTATGTCATAGATCGTGGATGACTCAACATCGTACTTTTCACACAAGTTGCGTACCAAAGCACCTTTATCCAATTTCTGCAATAGTTCACCCTTTTCCTGGATAGATAGTGACTTGTACTTACGCTTGGAAGCACTAGCACCACTATCACTGCTTCGTGGTTTCTTTGAAGACATATTGAAGGGTTAAATGTTGTGCTCTGTATGGACAAACAGAGAGCCGAACTGCCGAACTGCTGGATGTAAACAAACCCTAATTTCCCGGGCCTTTGTTGTTTTTGTTTTTTACAGGGATTAGCCCACCCGGGCACTGGTCACTGACCCACATTGGAGCCTGAGGGGCAAAAATGTAATACTCCTGTAGTAGTAATAATAATAATAATAATAATGATAATAATAATAATAATAATAATTCAGATAAGAAAAAAAAAAAAAAAAAAAAAAAAATTGCCTATCTACCTATTGGACAAACTAAAATCGTGCCAGACCACGGGAGTTTCCGGACCACAGAATGCCGGACTAGAGAGGTACAACCTGTATTAAGTAATATTTTACCACCTTCAGCAGTCTGGTTTAGATATGTAGATGATGTATTCTGTCTCTGGCCAAGTAATGAGGACCTAAAAGCTTTCCTGCCACAACTTAATAACTTAGCCCCCTCGATCAAATTCACTGTGGAATTAGAGAAAGACTGTAAATTGCCATTCCTAGACTGTCTGATACACAGAATAGGTAACACCTTTAAGTTCAGTATTTATAGAAAACCTACTAATGAGTGTTCATACATTCATT
This sequence comes from Homarus gammarus, assembly GCA_958450375.1. NCBI lineage: Eukaryota > Metazoa > Arthropoda > Malacostraca > Decapoda > Nephropidae > Homarus > Homarus gammarus. The sequence goes on from CAUDMG010000462.1 coordinate 148,335, forward strand.
AATATTCTGCCCACCATAATAGTCAAACAGTCAGTATTTTCAACAATGTTTTTACATGCTTTGAGAATTTGCAGCCCGGAATTCATTGATGAGGAATATAAATATGTCTATAATATTGGCTCAAACCTTAAACACCCTAGATCTTTCATAGACAAATGCCTGAACATTACTAAGAAACCTTTTTATAGAACTGATCCCAAGCCCACCCATGACCATAAGAATCTCTTAGTATTACCAATTCACAAAAGTTTCTCTCAAATTCCTTTACAACTAAAAACCTGGAATGTCAATGTGGCATTTAAAAACTCATGCACTGTTAAACAAATGTTAATCAAGAACTCCCCCAACAATACAATTGGCTGCATTTATAAAGTTCCTTGCAAGGAAATGTAATATGTTTTACTTAGGCCACACAGGTAAAGATCATGGAACTAGACTTAAACAACATAAATATAGTGTTAGGACAGGCCAGGAATCCAATGCTCTACTTGTTCATTTGAGGGATAATAAGCATTGCATTGACTGGGATAATGCCTCCTCAATATTACCTTGTAATTCAATTGATAGTAGGAACATCATAGAATCTAGTCTCATTAAACATACCGAATCCATCAACATGAATTTGAGTAATGGTATGTACAAATTGGATAATTTCGTAATTAAGAAGAATTGTAACCAGGTGAGAAGGTTGGGTCAGCTTACCCTCTGACCTGACTACCGACTGCTGCAGTGCTTTTGTGAAGATTAGTAGGGTCATTACCTATACCTGACCACTGTGGACTTGATCTCCCCCTCCTCTGTATATACAGCTAGACCCCGACTTACGACTGGGTTAGGGACCCAAATCCAGGTCGTAAGTCCGACATAGACTAAAAAAAAAAAAAAAAAAAAATATTTGTTTCTTCTTTTTTTTTTAATAAAAAATCTACAGTGAAATACAGTACAGTGAAAGTTATAAATAATGAGGAATGGATACAGTGTGACTTAGCACTTACCTTTAATGTAGTCAGCTGAATGCACATGGGGCCCCCATAATTTTCTAATTATACATGGAGACTACATTAACTGGAGACGTTTCGGTATAGAAAATGCGTGTGTCATTTAAAAAAAAAAAAAAAATGGTCACAACTGCGGCGGTCGTAAGTCCCGACGGTCGTAAGTCGAAGCAGTCGTAAGTCGGGGTCTAGCTGTATATATAACTTGTTCTGTACTTCTCCTTAGTTTGTACTCACCCCTGAAGATGTGAATTACACGAAAGTGCTTGGGAACTTCGTGTTTTCTTTTTCCTTGTGGTTATCAGCATATACCTGGATCACGCGCACCTACAGTGATTTACTTGCATACATACATATATACAGTATATATATATCACGTAGATCCACAATGAAAACGTGGATGAGATAAATCTTGATAAGATCACACGGGAAAAGGGAAACAACGGAGCACCTCAGCTTTCGTCTTTATTCACGACATCTTCAGTTGCCTCTGAAGATGTCTTGAATAAAGACGAAAGCTGAGGTGCTTCGTTGTTTCCCTTTTCCCATGTGACTTCATCTATATATATATATATATATATATATATATATATATATATATATATATATATATATATATATATATATATATATATATATATATATATATATATATATATATATATATACACACACCTGTGTACATAGACCCCTTGACAATAAAAGAAAAGCTAACAAGAAGTGTTTACATCAAGGCTTGCCACTTAGAGTTCCAGAACATATTTAAACCAATTAATATGATACCAAACAGCTATCACACCTCTTGTACTATAACATGTACAGTACCTCTTGTACTATAAGATGTACAGTACCTCTTGTACTATAAGATGTACAGAACCTCTTCTCCCTTACCTTCTAGCAGTTCCTTGTTCTTATCTTCCTCCTCTATGTCGACCACCTCCTTGTTGTCAGCGTCTTTCTTCTTTTTCTTGGGCTTCTTGGGTTTCTTGAGAGACAACTGGCGGTAAAGTTCGTACCCCATGAGCAACACTCCTCCCATCTCGTGCCAGTCCTTGATCACCTTGGATCGCTGGTTGAGGTTCTTGAGAGCGTCGTTCAGTAGGAACACCCTGAACTTACGGGACCAGATCTCGTAGCCGTCGGGCGTGGTCGGGGGACAGGTTCCCTCCTCCGGCAGCCAGGTATTGTACTCGGCCAACCAGTTCTGTAGTGTGTTGATGGGCACAATGATCAACACTGACTTGGCGCTTGTGAGTCTTAAGAACACATCAGTGAACGATACAACCTGTGAGGGAACAAGACCTAGTTAGTGGTACACTGTATATAGTGAAGTGTTAGTGGTACACTGTGTATAGTGAAGTGTTAGTGGTACACTGTGTATAGTGAAGTGTTAGTGGTACACTGTGTATAGTGAAGTGTTAGAGGTACACTGTGTATAGTGAAGTGTTAGTGGTACACTGTGTATAGTAAAGTGTTAGTGGTACACTGTGTATAGTGAAGTGTTAGTGGTACACTGTATATAGTGAAGTGTTAGTGGTACACTGTGTATAGTGAAGTGGTACACTGTGTATAGTGAAGTGTTAGTGGTACACTGTGTATAGTGAAGTGTTAGTGGTACACTGTGTATAGTGAAGTGTTAGTGGTACACTGTGTATAGTGAAGTGTTAGTGGTACACTGTATATAGTGAAGTGTTAGTGGTACACTGTGTATAGTGAAGTGTTAGTGGTACACTGTGTATAGTGAAGTGTTAGTGGTACACTGTGTATAGTGAAGTGTTAGAGGTACACTGTGCATAGTGAAGTGTTAGTGGTACACTGTGTATAGTGAAGTGTTAGTGGTACACTGTGTATAGTGAAGTGTTAGTGGTACACTGTATATAGTGAAGTGTTAGTGGAACACTGTGTATAGTGAAGTGGTACACTGTGTATAGTGAAGTGTTAGTGGTACACTGTGTATAGTGAAGTGTTAATGGTACACTGTGTATAGTGAAGTGTTAGAGGTACACTGTGTATAGTGAAGTGATAGTGGCACACTGTGTATAGTGAAGTGTTAGTGGTACACTGTGTATAGTGAAGTGTTAGTGGTACACTGTATATAGTGAAGTGTTAGTGGTACACTGTGTATAGTGAAGTGTTAGTGGTACACTGTGTATAGTGAAGTGTTAGTGGTACACTGTGTATAGTGAAGTGTTAGTGGTACACTGTGTATAGTGAAGTGTTAGTGGTACACTGTGTATAGTGAAGTGTTAATGGTACACTGTGTATAGTGAAGTGTTACACTGTATATAGTGAAGTGTTAGAGGTACACTGTGTATAGTGAAGTGATACACTGTATATAGTAAAGTGTTAGTGGTACACTGTGTATAGTGAAGTGTTAGTGGTACACTGTATATAGTGAAGTGTTAGTGGTACACTGTATATACTGAAGTGTTAGTGGTACACTGTATATACTGAAGTATTAGTGGTACACTATGTATAGTGAAGTGTTAGTGGGACACTGTGTATAGTGAAGTGTTAGTGGTACACTGTGTATAGTGAAGTGTTAGTGGTACACTATGTATAGTGAAGTGTTAGTGGTACACTGAGTATAGTGAAGTGTTAGTGGTACACTGTGTATAGTGAAGTGTTAGTGGTACACTGTATATAGTGAAGTGTTAGTGGTACACTGTGTATAGTGAAGTGTTAGTGGTACACTGTGTATAGTGAAGTGTTAGTGGTACACTGTGTATAGTGAAGTGCTAGTGGTACACTGTGTATAGTGAAGTGTTACACTGTATATAGTGAAGTGTTAGAGGTACACTGTGTATAGTGAAGTGATACACTGTATATAGTGAAGTGTTAATGGTACACTGTGTATAGTGAAGTGTTAGTGGTACACTGTGTATAGTGAAGTGTTAGTGGTACACTGTGTATAGTGAAGTGTTAGTGGTACACTGTATATAGTGAAGTGCTAGTGGTACACTGTGTATAGTGAAGTGTTAGTGGTACACTGTATATAGTGAAGTGTTAGTGGTACACTGTGTATAGTGAAGTGTTAGTGGTACACTGTATATAGTGAAGTGTTAGTGGTACACTGTATATAGTGAAGTGTTAGTGGTACACTGTGCATAGTGAAGTGTTAGTGGTACACTGTGTATAGTGAAGTGTTTGAGGTACACTGTGTATAGTGAAGTGTTAGTGGCACACTGTGTATAGTGAAGTGTTAGTGGTACACTGTGTATAGTGAAGTGTTAGAGGTACACTGTGTATAGTGAAGTGTTAGAGGAACACTGTGTATAGTGAAGTGTTAGTGGTACACTGTGTATAGTGAAGTGATACACTGTATATAGTGAAGGGTTAGAGGTACACTGTGTATAGTGAAGTGTTAGTGGTACACTGTGTATAGTGAAGTGTTAGTGGTACACTGTGTATAGTGAAGTGTTAGTGGTACACTGTGTATAGTGAAGTGTTAGTGGTACACTGTGTATAGTGAAGTGTTAGTGGTACACTGTGTATAGTGAAGTGTTGGTGGTACACTGTATATAGTGAAGTGTTAGTGGTACACTGTGTATAGTGAAGTGTTAGTGGTACACTGTGTATATTGAAGTGTTAGTGGTACACTGTGTATAGTGAAGTGTTAGTGGTACACTGTGTATAGTGAAGTGTTAGTGGTACACTGTGTATAGTGAAGTGTTAGTGGTACACTGTGTATAGTGAAGTGTTAGTGGTACACTGTGTATAGTGAAGTGTTAGTGGTACACTGTGTATAGTGAAGTGTTAATGGTACACTGTGTATAGTGAAGTGTTAGTGGTACAATGTATATAGTGAAGTGTTAGTGGTACACTGTGTATAGTGAAGTGTTAGTGGTACACTGTGTATAGTGAAGTGATAACCTGTATATAGTGAAGTGTTAGAGGTACACTGTGTATAGTGAAGTGATACACTGTATATAGTGAAGTGTTAGTGGTACACTGTATATAGTGAAGTGTTAGTGGTACACTGTATATAGTGAAGTGCTAGAGGTACACTGTGTATAGTGAAGTGATACACTGTATATAGTGAAGTGTTAGTGGTACACTGAATATAGTGAAGTGTTAGTGGTACACTGTGTATAGTGAAGTGTTAGTGGTACACTGTGTATAGTGAAGTGTTAGTGGTACACTGTGTATAGTGAAGTGTTAGTGGTACACTGTATATAGTGAAGTGTTAGAGGTACACTGTGTATAGTGAAGTGTTAGTGGTACACTGTATATAGTGAAGTGATACACTGTATATAGTGAAGTGTTAGTGGTACACTGTAATATAGTGAAGTGTTAGTGGTACACTGTATATAGTGAAGTGTTAGTGGTACACTGTATATAGTGAAGTGTTAGTGGTACACTAGATATAGTGAAGTGTTAGTGGTACACTGTATATATTGAAGTGATAGTGGTACACTGTATATAGTGAAGTGTTAGTGGTACACTGTATATGGTGAAATGTTAGTGGTACACTGTATATGGTGAAGTGTTACACTGTATATAGTGAAGTGTTACACTGTATATAATGAAGTGTTAGTGGTACACTGTATAGTGAAGTGTTATTGGTACACTGTACATAGTGAAGTGTTAGTGGTACACTGTATATAGTGAAGTGTTAGTGGTACACTGTATATAGTGAAGTGTTAGTGGTACACTGTGTATAGTGAAGTGTTAGTGGTACACTGTGTATAGTGAAGTGTTAGTGGTACACTGTGTATAGTGAAGTGTTAGTGGTACACTGTGTATAGTGAAGTGTTAGTGGTACACTGTGTATAGTGAAGTGTTAGTGGTACACTGTATATAGTGAAGTGTTAGTGGTACACTGTGTATAGTGAAGTGTTAGTGGTACACTGTGTATAGTGAAGTGTTAGTGGTACACTGTGTATAGTGAAGTGTTAGTGGTACACTGTATATAGTGAAGTGTTAGTGGTACACTGTATATAGTGAAGTGTTAGTGGTACACTGTATATAGTGAAGTGTTAGTGGTACACTGTACATAGTGAAGTGTTAGTGGTACACTGTATATAGTGAAGTGTTAGTGGTACACTGTATATAGTGAAATGTTAGAGGTACACTGTATATAGTGAAGTGTTAGTGGTACACTGTATATAGTGAAGTGTTAGTGGCACACTGTATATAGTGAAGTGTTAGTGGTACACTGTATATAGTGAAGTGTTAGTGGTACACTGTATATGGTGAAATGTTAGTGGTACACTGTATATAGTGAAGTGTTACACTGTATATAGTGAAGTGTTAGTGGTACACTGTATATCGTGAAGTGTTAGTGGTACACTGTATATAGTGAAGTGTTAGTGGGACAATGTACTGTATATAGTGAAGTGTTAGTGGTACACTGTATATAGTGAAGTGTTAGTGGTACACTGTATATAGTGAAGTGTTAGTGGTACACTGTGTATAGTGAAGTGTTAGTGGTACACTGTATATAGTGAAGTGTTAGTGGTACACTGTATATAGTGAAGTGTTAGTGGTACACTGTATATAGTGAAGTGTTAGTGGTACACTGTATGTAGTGAAGTGTTAGTGGTACACTGTATATAGTGAAGTGTTAGTGGTACGCTGTATATAGTGAAGTGTTAGTGGTACACTGTGTATAGTGAAGTGTTAGTGGTACACTGTATATAGTGAAGTGTTAGTGGTACACTGTATATAGTGAAGTGTTAGTGGTACACTGTATAGTGAAGTGATAAACTGTATATAGTGAAGTGTTAGTGGTACACTGTATATAGTGAAGTGTTAGTGGTACACTGTATATAGTGAAGTGTTAGTGGTACACTGTGTATAGTGAAGTGTTAGTGGTACACTGTATATAGTGAAGTGTTAGTGGTACACTGTATATAGTGAAGTGTTAGTGGTACACTGTATATAGTGAAGTGTTAGTGGTACACTGTATATAGTGAAGTGTTAGTGGTACACTGTATATAGTGAAGTGTTAGTGGTACACTGTATATAGTGAAGTGTTAGTGGTACACTGTATATAGTGAAGTGTTAGTGGTACACTGTATATAGTGAAGTGTTAGTGGTACACTGTATATAGTGAAGTGTTAGTGGTACACTGTGTATAGTGAAGTGTTAGTGGTACACTGTATATAGTGAAGTGTTAGTGGTACACTGTATAGTGAAGTGTTAGTGGTACACTGTATATAGTGAAGTGTTAGTGGTACACTGTATATAGTGAAGTGCTAGAGGTACACTGTGTATAGTGAAGTGATACACTGTATATAGTGAAGTGTTAGTGGTACACTGTGTATAGTGAAGTGTTAGTGGTACACTGTGTATAGTGAAGTGTTAGTGGTACACTGTATATCGTGAAGTGTTAGTGGTACAGTGTATAGTGAAGTGTTAGTGGTACACTGTATATAGTGAAGTGTTAGAGGCACACTGTGTATAGTGAAGTGTTAGTGGTACACTGTATATAGTGAAGTGATACACTGTATATAGTGAAGTGTTAGTGGTACACTGTATATAGTGAAGTGTTAGTGGTACACTGTATATAGTGAAGTGTTAGTGGTACACTGTATATAGTGAAGTGTTAGTGGTACACTGTATATAGTGAAGTGTTAGTGGTACACTGTATATAGTGAAGTGATAGTGGTCCACTGTATATAGTGAAGTGTTAGTGGTACACTGTATATGGTGAAATGTTAGTGGTACACTGTATATAGTGAAGTGTTACACTGTATATAGTGAAGTGTTACACTGTAAATAATGAAGTGTTAGTGGTACACTGTATAGTGAAGTGTTATTGGTACACTGTACATAGTGAAGTGTTAGTGGCACTCTGTATATAGTGAAGTGTTAGTGGTACACTGTGTATAGTGAAGTGTTAGTGGTACACTGTGTATAGTGAAGTGTTAGTGGTACACTGTGTATAGTGAAGTGTTAGTGGTACACTGTGTATAGTGAAGTGTTAGTGGTACACTGTGTATAGTGAAGTGTTAGTGGTACACTGTGTATAGTGAAGTGTTAGTGGTACACTGTATATAGTGAAGTGTTAGTGGTACACTGTGTATAGTGAAGTGTTAGTGGTACACTGTGTATAGTGAAGTGTTAGTGGTACACTGTGTATAGTGAAGTGTTAGTGGTACACTGTGTATAGTGAAGTGTTAGTGGTACACTGTGTATAGTGAAGTGTTAGTGGTACACTGTGTATAGTGAAGTGTTAGTGGTACACTGTATATAGTGAAGTGTTAGTGGTACACTGTACATAGTGAAGTGTTAGTGGTACACTGTATATAGTGAAATGTTAGTGGTACACTGTATATAGTGAAATGTTAGAGGTACACTGTATATAGTGAAGTGTTAGTGGTACACTGTATATAGTGAAGTGTTAGTGGCACACTGTATATAGTGAAGTGTTAGTGGTACACTGTATATAGTGAAGTGTTAGTGGTACACTGTATATGGTGAAATGTTAGTGTTACACTGTATATAGTGAAGTGTTAGTGGTACACTGTATATAGTGGTGTTAGTGGTAAACTGTATATAGTGAAGTGTTAGTGGTACACTGTATATCGTGAAGTGTTAGTGGTACACTGTATATAGTGAAGTGTTAGTGGTACACTGTACATAGTGAAGTGTTAGTGGTACACTGTACATAGTGAAGTGTTAGTGGTACACTGTATATAGTGAAGTGTTAGTGGTACACTGTATATAGTGAAATGCTAGAGGTACACTGTGTATAGTAAAGTGATACACTGTATATAGTGAAGTGTTAGTGGTACACTGTGTATAGTGAAGTGTTAGTGGTACACTGTATATAGTGAAGTGTTAGTGGTACACTGTATATAGTGAAGTGTTAGTGGTACACTGTATATAGTGAAGTGTTAGTGGTACACTGTATATAGTGAAGTGTTAGTGGTACACTGTATATAGTGAAGTGTTAGTGGTACACTGTATATAGTGAAGTGTTAGTGGTACACTGTATATAGTGAAGTGTTAGTGGTACACTGTATATAGTGAAGTGTTAGTGGTACACTGTGTATAGTGAAGTGTTAGTGGTACACTGTGTATAGTGAAGTGTTAGTGGTACACTGTGTATAGTGAAGTGTTAGTGGTACACTGTGTATAGTGAAGTGTTAGTGGTACACTGTGTATAGTGAAGTGTTAGTGGTACACTGTGTATAGTGAAGTGTTAGTGGTACACTGTGTATAGTGAAGTGTTAGTGGTACACTGTATATAGTGAAGTGTTAGTGGTACACTGTGTATAGTGAAGTGTTAGTGGTACACTGTATATAGTGAAGTGTTAGTGGTACACTGTATATAGTGAAGTGTTAGTGGTACACTGTATATAGTGAAGTGCTAGAGGTACACTGTGTATAGTGAAGTGATACACTGTATATAGTGAAGTGTTAGTGGTACACTGTGTATAGTGAAGTGTTAGTGGTACACTGTGTATAGTGAAGTGTTAGTGGTACACTGTATATCGTGAAGTGTTAGTGGTACAGTGTATAGTGAAGTGTTAGTGGTACACTGTATATAGTGAAGTGTTAGAGGCACACTGTGTATAGTGAAGTGTTAGTGGTACACTGTATATAGTGAAGTGATACACTGTATATAGTGAAGTGTTAGTGGTACACTGTATATAGTGAAGTGTTAGTGGTACACTGTATATAGTGAAGTGTTAGTGGTACACTGTATATAGTGAAGTGTTAGTGGTACACTGTATATAGTGAAGTGTTAGTGGTACACTGTATATAGTGAAGTGATAGTGGTCCACTGTATATAGTGAAGTGTTAGTGGTACACTGTATATGGTGAAATGTTAGTGGTACACTGTATATAGTGAAGTGTTACACTGTATATAGTGAAGTGTTACACTGTAAATAATGAAGTGTTAGTGGTACACTGTATAGTGAAGTGTTATTGGTACACTGTACATAGTGAAGTGTTAGTGGCACTCTGTATATAGTGAAGTGTTAGTGGTACACTGTGTATAGTGAAGTGTTAGTGGTACACTGTGTATAGTGAAGTGTTAGTGGTACACTGTGTATAGTGAAGTGTTAGTGGTACACTGTGTATAGTGAAGTGTTAGTGGTACACTGTGTATAGTGAAGTGTTAGTGGTACACTGTATATAGTGAAGTGTTAGTGGTACACTGTGTATAGTGAAGTGTTAGTGGTACACTGTGTATAGTGAAGTGTTAGTGGTACACTGTGTATAGTGAAGTGTTAGTGGTACACTGTGTATAGTGAAGTGTTAGTGGTACACTGTGTATAGTGAAGTGTTAGTGGTACACTGTGTATAGTGAAGTGTTAGTGGTACACTGTATATAGTGAAGTGTTAGTGGTACACTGTATATAGTGAAGTGTTAGTGGTACACTGTATATAGTGAAGTGTTAGTGGTACACTGTATATAGTGAAGTGTTAGTGGTACACTGTATATAGTGAAGTGTTAGTGGTACACTGTATATAGTGAAGTGTTAGTGGTACACTGTATATAGTGAAGTGTTAGTGGTACACTGTATATAGTGAAGTGTTAGTGGTACACTGTATATAGTGAAGTGTTAGTGGTACACTGTATATAGTGAAGTGTTAGTGGTACACTGTATATAGTGGTGTTAGTGGTAAACTGTATATAGTGAAGTGTTAGTGGTACACTGTATATCGTGAAGTGTTAGTGGTACACTGTATATAGTGAAGTGTTAGTGGTACACTGTACATAGTGAAGTGTTAGTGGTACACTGTACATAGTGAAGTGTTAGTGGTACACTGTATATAGTGAAGTGTTAGTGGTACACTGTATATAGTGAAATGCTAGAGGTACACTGTGTATAGTAAAGTGATACACTGTATATAGTGAAGTGTTAGTGGTACACTGTGTATAGTGAAGTGTTAGTGGTACACTGTGTATAGTGAAGTGTTAGTGGTACACTGTGTATAGTGAAGTGTTAGTGGTACACTGTGTATAGTGAAGTGTTAGAGGTACACTGTGTATAGTGAAGTGTTAGTGGTACACTGTATATAGTGAAGTGATACACTGTATATAGTGAAGTGTTAGTGGTACACTGTATATAGTAAAGTGTTAGTGGTACACTGTATATAGTGAAGTGTTAGTGGTACACTGTATATGGTGAAATGTTAGTGGTACACTGTATATGGTGAAGTGTTACACTGTATATAGTGAAGTGTTACACTGTATATAATGAAGTGTTAGTGGTACACTGTATAGTGAAGTGTTATTGGTACACTGTACATAGTGAAGTGTTAGTGGTACACTGTATATAGTGAAGTGTTAGTGGTACACTGTATATAGTGAAGTGTTAGTGGTACACTGTGTATAGTGAAGTGTTAGTGGTACACTGTGTATAGTGAAGTGTTAGTGGTACACTGTATATAGTGAAGTGTTAGTGGTACACTGTGTATAGTGAAGTGTTAGTGGTACACTGTGTATAGTGAAGTGTTAGTGGTACACTGTGTATAGTGAAGTGTTAGTGGTACACTGTGTATAGTGAAGTGTTAGTGGTACACTGTATATAGTGAAGTGTTAGTGGTACACTGTGTATAGTGAAGTGTTTGTGGTACACTGTGTATAGTGAAGTGTTAGTGGTACACTGTATATAGTGAAGTGTTAGTGGTACACTGTATATAGTGAAGTGTTAGTGGTACACTGTATATAGTGAAGTGTTAGTGGTACACTGTACATAGTGAAGTGTTAGTGGTACACTGTATATAGTGAAGTGTTAGTGGTACACTGTATATAGTGAAGTGTTAGAGGTACACTGTATATAGTGAAGTGTTAGTGGTACACTGTATATAGTGAAGTGTTAGTGGCACACTGTATATAGTGAAGTGTTAGTGGTACACTGTATATAGTGAAGTGTTAGTGGTACACTGTATATGGTGAAATGTTAGTGGTACACTGTATATAGTGAAGTGTTACACTGTATATAGTGAAGTGTTAGTGGTACACTGTATATAGTGGTGTTAGTGGTAAACTGTATATAGTGAAGTGTTAGTGGTACACTGTATATCGTGAAGTGTTAGTGGTACACTGTATATAGTGAAGTGTTAGTGGGACACTGTACTGTATATAGTGAAATGTTAGTGGTACACTGTATATAGTGAAGTGTTTGTGGTACACTGTATATAGTGAAGTGCTAGTGGTACACTGTATATAGTGAAGTGTTAGTGGTACACTGTATATAGTGAAGTGTTAGTGGTACACTGTGTATAGTGAAGTGTTAGTGGTACACTGTATATAGTGAAGTGTTAGTGGTACACTGTATATAGTGAAGTGTTAGTGGTACACTGTATATAGTGAAGTGTTAGTGGTACACTGTATATAGTGAAGTGTTAGTGGTACACTGTATATAGTGAAGTGTTAGTGGTACACTGTATATAGTGAAGTGTTAGTGGTACACTGTGTATAGTGAAGTGTTAGTGGTACACTGTATATAGTGAAGTGTTAGTGGTACACTGTATAGTGAAGTGATAAACTGTATATAGTGAAGTGTTAGTGGTACACTGTATATAGTGAAGTGTTAGTGGTACACTGTGTATAGTGAAGTGTTAGTGGTACACTGTATATAGTGAAGTGTTAGTGGTACACTGTATATAGTGAAGTGTTAGTGGTACACTGTATATAGTGAAGTGTTAGTGGTACACTGTATATAGTGAAGTGTTAGTGGTACACTGTATATAGTGAAGTGCTAGTGGTACACTGTATATAGTGAAGTGTTAGTGGTACACTGTGTATAGTGAAGTGTTAGTGGTACACTGTGTATAGTGAAGTGTTAGTGGTACACTGTGTATAGTGAAGTGTTAGTGGTACACTGTGTATAGTGAAGTTTTAGTGGTACACTGTGTATAGTGAAGTTTTAGTGGTACACTGTGTATAGTGAAGTGTTAGTGGTACACTGTATATAGTGAAGTGTTAGTGGTACACTGTGTATAGTGAAGTGTTAGTGGTACACTGTATATAGTGAAGTGTTAGTGGTACACTGTATATAGTGAAGTGTTAGTGGTACACTGTATATAGTGAAGTGCTAGAGGTACACTGTGTATAGTGAAGTGATACACTGTATATAGTGAAGTGTTAGTGGTACACTGTGTATAGTGAAGTGTTAGTGGTACACTGTGTATAGTGAAGTGTTAGTGGTACACTGTATATAGTGAAGTGTTAGTGGTACAGTGTATAGTGAAGTGTTAGTGGTACACTGTATATAGTGAAGTGTTAGAGGCACACTGTGTATAGTGAAGTGTTAGTGGTACACTGTATATAGTGAAGTGATACACTGTATATAGTGAAGTGTTAGTGGTACACTGTATATAGTGAAGTGTTAGTGGTACACTGTATATAGTGAAGTGTTAGTGGTACACTGTATATAGTGAAGTGTTAGTGGTACACTGTATATAGTGAAGTGTTAGTGGTACACTGTATATAGTGAAGTGATAGTGGTCCACTGTATATAGTGAAGTGTTAGTGGTACACTGTATATGGTGAAATGTTAGTGGTACACTGTATATAGTGAAGTGTTACACTGTATATAGTGAAGTGTTACACTGTAAATAATGAAGTGTTAGTGGTACACTGTATAGTGAAGTGTTATTGGTACACTGTACATAGTGAAGTGTTAGTGGTACACTGTATATAGTGAAGTGTTAGTGGTACACTGTGTATAGTGAAGTGTTAGTGGTACACTGTGTATAGTGAAGTGTTAGTGGTACACTGTGTATAGTGAAGTGTTTGTGGTACACTGTGTATAGTGAAGTGTTAGTGGTACACTGTGTATAGTGAAGTGTTAGTGGTACACTGTGTATAGTGAAGTGTTAGTGGTACACTGTATATAGTGAAGTGTTAGTGGTACACTGTGTATAGTGAAGTGTTAGTGGTACACTGTGTATAGTGAAGTGTTAGTGGTACACTGTGTATAGTGAAGTGTTAGTGGTACACTGTGTATAGTGAAGTGTTAGTGGTACACTGTGTATAGTGAAGTGTTAGTGGTACACTGTGTATAGTGAAGTGTTAGTGGTACACTGTGTATAGTGAAGTGTTAGTGGTACACTGTGTATAGTGAAGTGTTAGTGGTACACTGTGTATAGTGAAGTGTTAGTGGTACACTGTATATAGTGAAGTGTTAGTGGTACACTGTACATAGTGAAGTGTTAATGGTACACTGTACATAGTGAAGTGTTAGTGGTACACTGTACATAGTGAAGTGTTAGTGGTACACTGTATATAGTGAAATGTTAGTGGTACACTGTATATAGTGAAATGTTAGAGGTACACTGTATATAGTGAAGTGTTAGTGGTACACTGTATATAGTGAAGTGTTAGTGGCACACTGTATATAGTGAAGTGTTAGTGGTACACTGTATATAGTGAAGTGTTAGTGGTACACTGTATATGGTGAAATGTTAGTGGTACACTGTATATAGTGAAGTGTTACACTGTATATAGTGAAGTGTTAGTGGTACACTGTATATAGTGGTGTTAGTGGTAAACTGTATATAGTGAAGTGTTAGTGGTACACTGTATATCGTGAAGTGTTAGTGGTACACTGTATATAGTGAAGTGTTAGTGGTACACTGTATATAGTGAAGTGTTAGTGGTACACTGTACATAGTGAAGTGTTAGTGGTACACTGTACATAGTGAAGTGTTAGTGGTACACTGTATATAGTGAAGTGTTAGTGGTACACTGTATATAGTGAAATGTTAGAGGTACACTGTGTATAGTGAAGTGATACACTGTATATAGTGAAGTGTTAGTGGTACACTGTATATAATGAAGTGTTAGTGGTACACTGTGTATAGTGAAGTGTTAGTGCTACACTGTGTATAGTGAAGTGTTAGAGGTACACTGTGTATAGTGAAGTGTTAGTGGTACACTGTATATAGTGAAGTGATACACTGTATATAGTGAAGTGTTAGTGGTACACTGTATATAGTGAAGTGTTAGTGGTACACTGTATATAGTGAAGTGTTAGTGGTACACTGTATATAGTGAAGTGTTAGTGGTACACTGTATATAGTGAAGTGTTAGTGGTACACTGTATATAGTGAAGTGTTAGTGGTACACTGTATATAGTGAAGTGTTAGTGGTACACTGTACATAGTGAAGTGTTAGTGGTACACTGTATATAGTGAAGTGTTAGTGGTACACTGTATATAGTGAAGTGTTAGTGGTACACTGTATATAGTGAAGTGTTAGTGGTACACTGTATATAGTGAAGTGTTAGTGGTACACTGTATATAGTGAAGTGTTAGTGGTACACTGTATATAGTGAAGTGTTAGTGGTACACTGTGTATAGTGAAGTGTTAGTGGTACACTGTATATAGTGAAGTGTTAGTGGTACACTGTATATAGTGAAGTGTTAGTGGTACACTGTATATAGTGAAGTGTTAGTGGTACACTGTATATAGTGAAGTGTTACACTGTATATAGTGAAGTGTTAGTGGTACACTGTATATAGTGAGTGTTAGTGGTACACTGTATATAGTGAAGTGTTAGTGGTACACTGTATATCGTGAAGTGTTAGTGGTACACTGTATATAGTGAAGTGTTAGTGGTACACTGTGTATAGTGAAGTGTTAGTGGTACACTGTGTATAGTGAAGTGTTAGTGGTACACTGTGTATAGTGAAGTGTTAGTGGTACACTGTATATAGTGAAGTGTTAGTGGTACACTGTATATAGTGAAGTGTTAGTGGTACACTGTATATAGTGAAGTGTTAGTGGTACACTGTATATGGTGAAATGTTAGTGGTACACTGTATATAGTGAAGTGTTACACTGTATATAGTGAAGTGTTAGTGGTACACTGTATATAGTGGTGTTAGTGGTAAACTGTATATAGTGAAGTGTTAGTGGTACACTGTATATCGTGAAGTGTTAGTGGTACACTGTATATAGTGAAGTGTTAGTGGTACACTGTGTATAGTGAAGTTTTAGTGGTACACTGTGTATAGTGAAGTGTTAGTGGTACACTGTGTATAGTGAAGTGTTAGTGGTACACTGTGTATAGTGAAGTGTTAGTGGTACACTGTATATAGTGAAGTGTTAGTGGTACACTGTATAGTGAAGTGATAAACTGTATATAGTGAAGTGTTAGTGGTACACTGTATATAGTGAAGTGTTAGTGGTACACTGTGTATAGTGAAGTGTTAGTGGTACACTGTGTATAGTGAAGTGTTAGTGGTACACTGTATATAGTGAAGTGTTAGTGGTACACTGTATATAGTGAAGTGTTAGTGGTACACTGTATATAGTGAAGTGTTAGTGGTACACTGTATATAGTGAAGTGTTAGTGGTACACTGTATATAGTGAAGTGTTAGTGGTACACTGTATATAGTGAAGTGTTAGTGGTACACTGTATATAGTGAAGTGTTAGTGGTACACTGTATATAGTGAAGTGTTAGTGGTACACTGTGTATAGTGAAGTGATACACTGTATATAGTGAAGTGTTAGTGGTACACTGTATATAGTGAAGTGTTAGTGGTACACTGTATATAGTGAAGTGTTAGTGGTACACTGTATATAGTGAAGTGTTAGTGGTACACTGTGTATAGTGAAGTGTTAGTGGTACACTGTATATAGTGAAGTGTTAGTGGTACACTGTGTATAGTGAAGTGATACACTGTATATAGTGAAGTGTTAGTGGTACACTGTATATAGTGAAGTGTTAGTGGTACACTGTATATAGTGAAGTGTTAGTGGTACACTGTATATAGTGAAGTGTTAGTGGTACACTGTATATAGTGAAGTGTTAGTGGTACACTGTGTATAGTGAAGTGATAAACTGTATATAGTGAAGTGTTAGTGGTACACTGTATATAGTGAAGTGTTAGTGGTACACTGTATATAGTGAAGTGTTAGTGGTACACTGTATATAGTGAAGTGTTAGTGGTACACTGTGTATAGTGAAGTGTTAGTGGTACACTGTATATAGTGAAGTGTTAGTGGTACACTGTGTATAGTGAAGTGTTAGTGGTACACTGTGTATAGTGAAGTGTTAGTGGTACACTGTATATAGTGAAGTGTTAGTGGTACACTGTGTATAGTGAAGTGATAAACTGTATATAGTGAAGTGTTAGTGGTACACTGTATATAGTGAAGTGTTAGTGGTACACTGTGTATAGTGAAGTGTTAGTGGTACACTGTGTATAGTGAAGTGTTAGTGGTACACTGTGTATAGTGAAGTGTTAGTGGTACACTGTGTATAGTGAAGTGTTAGTGGTACACTGTATATAGTGAAGTGTTAGTGGTACACTGTGTATAGTGAAGTGTTAGTGGTACACTGTGTATAGTGAAGTGTTAGTGGTACACTGTGTATAGTGAAGTGTTAGTGGTACACTGTATATAGTGAAGTGTTAGTGGTACACTGTATATAGTGAAGTGTTAGTGGTATACTGTGTATAGTGAAGTGATAAACTGTATATAGTGAAGTGTTAGTGGTACACTGTATATAGTGAAGTGTTAGTGGTACACTGTATATAGTGAAGTGTTAGTGGTACACTGTGTATAGTGAAGTGTTAGTGGTACACTGTATATAGTGAAGTGTTAGTGGTACACTGTATATAGTGAAGTGTTAGTGGTACACTGTATATAGTGAAGTGTTAGTGGTACACTGTATATAGTGAAGTGTTAGTGGTACACTGTATATAGTGAAGTGTTAGTGGCACACTGTATATAGTGAAGTGTTAGTGGTACACTGTATATAGTGAAGTGTTAGTGGTACACTGTATATGGTGAAATGTTAGTGGTACACTGTATATAGTGAAGTGTTACACTGTATATAGTGAAGTGTTACACTGTATATAGTGAAGTGTTAGTGGTACACTGTGTATAGTGAAGTGTTAGTGGGACACTGTGTATAGTGAAGTGTTAGTGGTACACTGTATATAGTGAAGTGTTAGTGGTATACTGTGTATAGTGAAGTGGTAAACTGTATATAGTGAAGTGTTAGTGGTACACTGTATATCGTGAAGTGTTAGTGGTACACTGTATATAGTGAAGTGTTAGTGGTACACTGTACTGTATATAGTGAAGTGTTAGTGGTACACTGTCTATAGTGAAGTGTTTGTGGTACACTGTATATCACTAAGTGTTAGTGGTACACTGTATATAGTGAAGTGTTAGTGGTACACTGTATATAGTGAAGTGTTAGTGGTACACTGTGTATAGTGAAGTGTTAGTGGTACACTGTATATAGTGAAGTGTTAGTGGTACACTGTATATAGTGAAGTGTTAGTGGTACACTGTATATAGTGAAGTGTTAGTGGTACACTGTATATAGTGAAGTGTTAGTGGTACACTGTATATAGTGAAGTGTTAGTGGTACACTGTGTATAGTGAAGTGTTAGTGGTACACTGTATATAGTGAAGTGTTAGTGGTACACTGTATATAGTGAAGTGTTAGTGGTACACTGCATAGTGAAGTGTTAGTGGTACACTGTATATAGTGAAGTGTTAGTGGTACACTGTGTATAGTGAAGTGTTAGTGGTACACTGTGTATAGTGAAGTGTTAGTGGTACACTGTATATAGTGAAGTGTTAGTGGTACACTGTATATAGTGAAGTGTTAGTGGTACACTGTATATGTGAAGTGTTAGTGGTACACTGTTATAGTGAAGTGTTGTGGTACACTGTGGTTAGTGGAAGTGTTATTGGACACTGTATATAGTGAAGTGTTAGAGGTACACTGTGTATAGGAGTGTTAGTATAGTGACATGTATAGTGTTAGTGGTACACTGTATATAGTGAAGTGTTAGTGGTACACTGTATATAGTGAAGTGTTAGTGGTACACTGTATATAGTGAAGTGTTAGTGGTACACTGTATATAGTGAAGTGTTAGTGGTACACTGTATATAGTGAAGTGTTAGTGGTACACTGTATATAGTGAAGTGTTAGTGGTACACTGTATATAGTGAAGTGTTAGTGGTACACTGTGTATAGTGAAGTGATAAACTGTATATAGTGAAGTGTCAGTGGTACACTGTATATAGTGAAGTGTTAGTGGTACACTGTATATAGTGAAGTGTTAGTGGTACACTGTATATAGTGAAGTGTTAGTGGTACACTGTGTATAGTGAAGTGTTAGAGGTACACTGTATATAGTGAAGTGTTAGTGGTACACTGTGTATAGTGAAGTGTTAGTGGTACACTGTGTATAGTGAAGTGTTAGTGGTACACTGTGTATAGTGAAGTGTTAGTGGTACACTGTATATAGTGAAGTGTTAGTGGTACATTGTATACAGTGAAATGGTACACTGTATATAGTGAAGTGTTAGTGGTACACTGTATATAGTGAAGTGTTAGTGGTACACTGTACATAGTGAAGTGTTAGTGGTACACTGTATATAGTGAAGTGTTAGTGGTACACTGTGTATAGTGAAGTGTTAGTGGTACACTGTATATAGTGAAGTGCTAGTGGTATACTGTGTATAGTGAAGTGATAAACTGTATATAGTGAAGTGTTAGTGGTACACTGTATATAGTGAAGTGTTAGTGGTACACTGTATATAGTGAAGTGTTAGTGGTACACTGTATATAGTGAAGTGTTAGTGGTACACTGTATATAGTGAAGTGTTAGTGGTACACTGTGTATAGTGAAGTGATAAACTGTATATAGTGAAGTGTTAGTGGTACACTGTATATAGTGAAGTGTTAGTGGTACACTGTATATAGTGAAGTGTTAGTGGTACACTGTGTATAGTGAAGTGCTAGTGGTACACTGTGTATAGTGAAGTGTTAGAGGTACACTGTATATAGTGAAGTGTTAGTGGTACACTGTGTATAGTGAAGTGTTAGTGGTACACTGTGTATAGTGAAGTGTTAGTGGTACACTGTGTATAGTGAAGTGTTAGTGGTACACTGTATATAGTGAAGTGTTAGTGGTATACTGTGTATAGTGAAGTGATAAACTGTATATAGTGAAGTGTTAGTGGTACACTGTATATAGTGAAGTGTTAGTGGTACACTGTGTATAGTGAAGTGTTAGTGGTACACTGTGTATAGTGAAGTGTTAGTGGTACACTGTGTATAGTGAAGTGTTAGTGGTACACTGTATATAGTGAAGTGTTAGTGGTACACTGTATATAGTGAAGTGTTAGTGGTACACTGTATATAGTGAAGTGTTAGTGGTACACTGTATATAGTGAAGTGTTAGTGGTACACTGTATATAGTGAAGTGTTAGTGGTACACTGTATATAGTGAAGTGTTAGTGGTACACTGTATATAGTGAAGTGTTAGTGGTACACTGTGTATAGTGAAGTGTTAGTGGTACACTGTGTATAGTGAAGTGTTAGTGGTACACTGTATATAGTGAAGTGTTAGTGGTACACTGTGTATAGTGAAGTGTTAGTGGTACACTGTATATAGTGAAGTGTTAGTGGTACACTGTATATAGTGAAGTGTTAGTGGTACACTGTTATAGTGAAGTGTTAGTGTACACTGTATATAGTGAAGTGTTAGTGGTACACTGTATATAGTGAAGTGTTAGTGGTACACTGTATATAGTGAAGTGTTAGTGGTACACTGTATATAGTGAAGTGTTAGTGGTACACTGTGTATAGTGAAGTGTTAGTGGTACACTGTGTATAGTGAAGTGTTAGTGGTACACTGTATATAGTGAAGTGTTAGTGGTACACTGTGTATAGTGAAGTGTTAGTGGTACACTGTGTATAGTGAAGTGTTAGTGTTACACTGTATATAGTGAAGTGTTAGTGGCACACTGTGTATAGTGAAGTGTTAGTGGTACACTCTGTATAGTGAAGTGTTAGTGGTACACTGTATATAGTGAAGTGTTAGTGGTACACTGTGTATAGTGAAGTGTTAGTGGTATACTGTATATAGTAAAGTGTTAGAGGTACACTGTATATAGTGAAGTGTTAGTGGTACACTGTATATAGTGAAGTGTTAGTGGTACACTGTATATAGTGAAGTGTTAGTGGTACACTGTATATAGTGAAGTGTTAGTGGTACACTGTATATAGTGAAGTGTTAGTGGTACACTGTGTATAGTGAAGTGTTAGTGGTACACTGTATATAGTGAAGTGTTAGTGGTACACTGTATATAGTGAAGTGTTAGTGGTACACTGTATATAGTGAAGTGTTAGTGGTACACTGTATATAGTGAAGTGCAGACGGTAGGATGAAAGGAGGTATGACCGTTCAATAGTAAGCCAACATCAAGGAAAGTATGGGGGAGGTGAGTAGGATCGTCAGGACAAAGAAAGCGAACATCATCATCCCCATTGAGAAACTGTGAGAGATGTGATCCGTTAAGGGTACATGGAGTGGGATGATCCGGAGTAAGAGTGGGATGGCGGGCATTAAAGTGGCCAAGAACAATAGTGGGAATCCCATCATGGAGGTCGTGAAGAACCTGGGGGTCCAGAGAATCACTCTTGAAGTGAACATTGACTACACGAAGGGTCCGGTCACCAAGAGGCAGGATGTAAACAGTATAGCCAGAGAGGCGGAGTGGAGTAACATCGTCTGTGATGGTTTCCTGAAGTAGAGCAACATCTACTTGATGAGAGAGCACAAACTGGGCGAGGTCTGTCCGGCGAGGTCTAAGTCCCTGGATGTTCCATTGTAAGGAGAGGAGGGAACGGCCTCCGGTGTGAGATGAGTCGGAGGAGCCAGACAGGGCTGTTGAGGATAATGGAGAGGGAGGAGTGGGAGAGTGAGGGATGGATCCTCCATCTTGGGAGATGGAAGGAGGCGGGTCACCAGGGCTTGCAAAGTGCGCCCCTGTTGGGTCAGGGTGTCCAGAATGAGTTGTTGTTGCCACTGCAATGTCGCAATTGTTTTCACAAACAAGTCGAGTTGGGCAGAGAGAAGGTTGATTTGCTTGGAGTGGCGATCCAGACGGAGAGTGATTGTTTATAGAACCAACTTGGTGTACCTGTGCAGGAGCTGGAGGTGGCGGCGAGGGCCTGTCTGGGCATGTGGTGGTGGTGGAGAGGGACGGTGAGGATCCAGGTGGGCAGGAGGTGGTGGTGACTGTGTGGCAGGGTTGGCAACGACCTTGTTCCAAGAACAGTAGGGAGAGGGAGGGAGGTGAGAAAGGATGGGTGGTAGGCAGTGGCGAATCCTCTGAGTATGCTAAGCATAGTATGCTAAGCATACTCAGAGCTTTTTGTTCGTTTATTCATCTTAAGTAATAAATTTACATTTATACTCTAAAATGCAGCAGTGTGTAAGGGAGCGAGGCCCGGGTTAACTCCTCTCCCAAGCGCATCAGTAGGTGTTGTTTCACCTCGATGAAAGCCTGCGCGTGCAGCTTGCTGACGTCACAGTCATACTACGGTGAAATGGCAGATATGATGTGGCCTGGCGTGGAGCCTCAGTGTCGCTCCACCCACGAGTCTGTGTGGGTTGTGCGTGTTGTTTACGTTCTTCCGCTCGTGTGTTGTGGTGCTTCTGCTACCCGAGTGTTATATAGACTGATATTGTTATAAATATTCTACTAGCGATGGAAACTGTGGTAGAAGAGGACACTTGTTTAGTTTAGGAACTGCTGGAAAAGACGTTTTAGAGAAGAAACATTTCAGAGAAAATTGAAATTGTAGGAAAACGTAGACCACGAATTACATGACTTACAATGAAGCATACAGAAAAAACAATGAATATGTTAGGCATTTTAATATCACGCAGTACAAAAGCACGCATTGGTTGACCGGCTCAAATAAGTTAAACAAACTCTTCTGCTGGCCGTGTTTGCTCTTTTCAACTGATCACAGTGTATGGTAGAAAACTGGTTTTGATAATTTGAATACTTTGTCATTGGCTATTTCTAGGCATGATAAATCTTTTAATCACATAAACTGTTTTCTACAACTTAATAGTTTCGGAAGAACGAGAATTGATCATCAGCTTGATGAACAACAACGCGTCGGTGACCAAATGCACAATGAAAAATCGGGAAATCCTGAAAAGACTAATTGATGCTGTATGCTTTCTAGCAAAACAAGAACTTCCTCTTCGAGGCCATAACGAATCAGACACATCTATAAATAAAGGGAATTAGCTACTTGTACTGATTAGCCGTTACAATCCGATATTAGAAATTCATTTGAAGGAATCAACTATTTTCCGGGGTACATCTTCCGCCAGTCAAAATGATTTGATCGCTGCAATCGGCTACTTAATCACGAAGCAAATAAAAGAAGATATTGAGAAAACTGATTTTGTGTCACTGATTTTGGATGAGACGTCTGATAAAATCAATAAGTCACGGCTCTCTTCTGTTTTTCGTTTTGTTTACCAAAACTGTCAAGTTCAAGAAAGATTTCTTCATTTACAGACGTGAGCGCTGATCGTTCCTCAGCAGGCTTACTGGAGCATGTTAAACATCTGCTGAGCGACTTTAACTGTGGGGGAAAACTTGTTGCTCAGACATACAACGGCGCTGCTGTTATGGCTGGTCGACAAAACGGTTTAAATAAGAAGGTACAGGAACTGCACCCGTGTGCTATATTTGTGCACTGTTACAGCCATTTGCTAAATCTGACGCTTCAGCAATCGTCAAAAAACATCACAAAATGTAGAAATTTTTGTCAGACACTTTCATGTTTAGCAGCATTTTTCTCAAAGTCTTCAAAGAGAACATTTGCCCTTCAAGCTTTTCTTGAGAAACAACTACCCAGAGTAGCACCTACAAGATGGAATTATTCTTCAAGACTGGTCAACACCGTGAAAGAATATTATGGCCAATTGCCATCATTTTTCCATCACATACTTGATCAATCTGCAGAGTGGGACAATGACTGTGTTTTAAAGGGCCAAGGATTTTTGTCTTTCCTCCAGAATTCCTGACTCGCTTCCTGTTGAATGTTTTTTCCTGTGTTTTCTTTCACGGACGCTCTTTTCGACATTCTTCAAACAAAAGGAATGGACATTACCTACTGCTCCAAAAAGGTCGAAGAGCCAATTGGAAAAATTAAGAAAAAATGTGAAGACGACTTCGACAGGATTTTTCAGGAAAGTGTTCCAGGAAGAAATGATGAAAACCCAAATAAGAGACCCAGAAGAAGTGAGCAGTTAGAAGAAGCAGGCTGCAGAGCTCTGTTCAGTGAAGCAGGCTGCATTGCTCTGTTCAGTGAAGCAGGCTGCAGAGCTCTGTTCAGTGAAGCAGGCTGCAGAGCTCTGTTCAATGAAATCTGGGATAACATTTTAGTTCAACTAAGAAATAGGTTTCAGACAGTCACACAGCTGGAATTCTTCTCTTTGCTGAACAGCAACTTTTTTGAAAAACATTGTAAGCAGTTTCCTGACAGTGCAGTGAAAAGTTTGGAGAAGCGGTATAGATCTTTCTTTGATACTGTAAGGCTGAAGAATGAGTTAAGTGTTCTTTACGTTTCCCCAGAGTTCAAAGGTAAGCCTGTTTTCGATTTGATGAAAATCATGCATGAAACTAAACTTTATCTGGGAATGCCTAAGTGTATAAACTTGCAAAGTTGATTGTCACTATACCTGCTACAAGTGCAACTGCAGAGGACATTTTCTGCTTTAAAAAGGATCAAGACCTACTGCAGAAGCACACAAGGGCAGGAAAGACTGTCATCCTTAGCGTTGATGTCAATTGAAAAAACTCTGCTTGGGCACTTGAAAATGAAGCATACATTTTATGATGAAGTGACTGAAAAATTTATTGAAGAAAATAGGAGGATGGAGTTGGTTTATAAGTGAAAGCCTGAAAGGGAAATAAAAGGGGAGAAGACACCAAGGAGAAGGAGAAAGGTAAGACTTTTGTACACTTTTATATACTAAAATACAATTAAATTGTTTTTTAATTTATTTCACTTTTTCAAATACTTTTCCTTTCTTTTTTTAGGCTATTTTAAATTTAAATGAGAGACTAGGTAGCAGGCTAAGTTATTAATACAATGGCATGCACAGGCCTACTTGAAAGCTTTTATTATCATGTTATCTCAAAACAGTATTTAATGTTAAACCACCTAGGTACAACACCCCCCCCCCCCCCTCCCCGCTCTAAAAAATAGAGAACAGCTCAAGATCTTCGGTCAGGATTTGCCACTGGTGATAGAGGGGATGGTAGAGGAGAGGAGATCAATGGGAAATCCTTGGTGGATGGAAGAGGCGGTGGTGGATAGGAGTGAGGTTTGGTTGACAGGCTTCGTCAGAGACGAGGGCGGTGGTACAAGGTAAGTTTTCCCCGGGCGAGTGCCAGGACGCTGTGGGCTGTTGGCATTCCAGGCGTGGTGACTGCCATGGCAGTTGACACACCGTGGAACAACTGGGATTTTGTTCTTAATTTTCAATTTGCATTCCACTGTGTCGTCAGGTCCTGCACAGAAACCGCAGGCGACCATCCTCGTGCACTCCCAGGTTCGGTGTTTCCACGACTGGCAACGACCAGAGATTTTCGGGGTTCCGATAAATCGGTCGAGAGGACAGTTGTGAATAGGTCCTACATTCACCTTCAGAGGGAGGGGGCCCACCCACCAGCCGATGAGTTCGTTGGATGGACGTTTGGAGACCGGGTTGATGCGGCGTTCTATGTCCAGTAGTTGTGGGAGAAGAGGGCGAAGATCGTCGATAGGGATCTCCCAGGGTACGTGGCGAACCATTACCATGGTACGACGAGTTTCTGGGGTGATGATGGTGAACTTCAGCATCACCTCCCCCTGAGGAGCAGGAAAGCCCACCTGAGTGAGCAGGTGTACTGTCTCGTCCATTTGTGTGGTGACCATCACGGCTGTGGGACCTCGGCGGAGGCGAAGTGTTGAGTCCTGAAGTGAAGAGCAGTGACGGAAGAACCAGGTCGTCCGTGTGCTCAGAGGCAAGTCCCGAGGGAAGGCGAGACGACGAAGGCGCGACGGGGCAGGGAGACAAAGGGAATACCCTATGTCCATCGTCGGCGGAGGGTCGGTCATTGAGCCACATGTAAGCTCACTTGGGGACCCCGATGACAGGAGTCCACCCTCTACAGCCCCAGAAGGGGTGCAAGGGGGAGCCGTGGCCCCTGCTGGAGACCCTGACTTCTGAGGTTTCTGCTTCTTCTTTGACGTGTCTTCAAGAAGAAAGTCGTCAGCATCACTGTCACCTACTGCCGCCGTTTCTAACGAACGGGACCATTTAACGGCGGGCATGGGGCACGTTGGCAACACTGCAGTCAGGTGGAGTGGTAATGACGTCACTGCTACGTCACACTATCACATTGTGCAAACTTGAAAACCTTCGATCACAGGGACCGGACTGGGATTAGTAGACTCGCTGAATTCGTCAGAAATACCACTTTTAAGGAGCAGTCTCTTACAGCCTTTGTTGACACCAAAGGCACACATGCGCATTCTCTTATATTAATCTACACCACAAAGATGAAGGAAAACCAGCCTTTTAAAGTGAGACAGATTATATGAGTATGGAAACACAGAAGAAGGCAGAGCATTCCACAGTGTGAGGAAAGAAGGAGGTACTATAACGGGTTATTCTCGTGTGACCGACATCCACAGAGAAACGTTGGGCACCGCGGGCAAGACGTGTGCTACAAGCCAACGGCCTTGCCGGCGGTACACAGGAGGCCAAATCCACCAAACATTGCCCGTTAAAGTACCTGTAAAAGAGAGAGTGAAGCAACATTGTGGTGAAGAGAAGAGGAAGAAAGATTGTCAACTAAAGGAGGAGAGTTAATAAGACGAAATGTCTTTGATTTCACCCTATCTAACAGTTGAAGAGCCACCCCAGATATGAGAGCAGTACTCCAAGTTAGGACGAATGAATCCCTTATATACTTGAAGCAACTGCTCAGGAGTGAAGTAGCTACGGCATCTGTACAGCATTACCAGTTTTCGGGAGGCAGCTTTAGCAATGTTGAGGATGTGTGGCTTCCATGACATATTAGAGGGAATGGTGAGACCTAGCATATTTATTTTAGAATTTGGTAAAATGATTGTGTCCTGAAATGTAATTGGTGGGAGATCACCTAATTTGGAAAGTGTAATTGGTAAATAGTGACTTTTATTACTACTTCAATTTAACCAAGTTTGTACCTCCCCACTTAGAGATGCTGTACAAATCCTCATTGATAGAAGTAATGATATCAGCTCTAGAAACAGATCTAGTTTGAGAGTTAGGAGGAAAGGGCAAGAGTGAAGAGTAGAATCATCAGTGTAAGAATGGATAGAATTAGTTGTAGTGTGAAGTAAATCATTGATAAATAGAAGGCAGAGAGTAGGTGAAAGAACAGAACCCTGTGGGACACCACTATTGGTAGAGAAAGAGCGAGAGATCGATCCCTCGACAACAACTGCCATGGATCGGTTCTCAAGGAAGCTAGAAATTAGAGAACAAAGTGGGGGAGAGAAACCATAAGAGGGAGGTTTAGAAAGCAAAGACTTGTGCCATACCCTGTCAAATGCTTTGGAGATGTCGAGGGCCACGACGAAAGTTTCCCCATAATCCCTAAGAGAGGATGACCAAAGATGGGTGCAGTAGGAGAGCAGATCACCAGTAGATGAAGGTGACGGAGAAAATGGGAGTTTGAGATAGCTTCAAAAATCTTAGAGAGGGATGAAGTTAGGTCAATGGGGCAATAGTTAGAGGGGTTAGAATGGTCACCCTTCTTTGGGATGGGCTGAACCAAGGCATGCTTCCAAGAAGAAGGAAAAGTTTGGGTTTTGAGGCAGAGGTGAAGGAGGCGAGCAAGCACAGGGGCCAGAGCTTCAGCACACTCCCTCAGAACACGAGGGGGTATTCCGTCCGGTCCATGTGCCTTACTCACATCCAACCTGGATAACACACCGGCAACCCTACGAGTGGAGATTATAGGAAAGTGCATAGGTTCAGTAGGAGGTGCAGGGGTAGGAGGGATAGAGTGGGAATAGTCTAAGGTGGAGTTAGAGGAGAATTAGGTGCCAAAGAGATTGGCTTTGTCAGGGGGAGAGTTGGCTATAGAGTTATCAGGTCGGAAGAGAGGAGGAAAAGAAGGAGTGCAGAAGTTATTACAGGACCAGAAGGATTTGCTAGAGGAAGAATTAGTCAGGACAGCTGTCTTTCTTTTTTAAATTCTGCTTGGCCCGACGAAGAATAGCCTTACAATGATTCCTAGAAGTAATGAAAGAGGTGTGGGTAATAGGAGAAGGAGATAGTTTCATAGCTCGATATGCCCTATCTCTCACCCTGCAAGTAAGAGTGCAGGAGCGATCAAACCATGATTGTAATGTGATAGTTTTGGTAGAAGATGGGATAAATGCACTCATACCGCCCTGTATAACCCCAGCAATGCTGTCAGCACATACCGTAAGTGCCATAGTTGACGTTTAGAGGGAGATGGGGGAGGTGGTCGTGCCCAGTTTGATTGAATAGAAATAAGATGTGATCAGAAGACAATAAGGGGGTGGAAATTGAGTACCACATAAAGTAGTAAAGTGAATAATGAGAAAGCTAGGAGTCAAGGAGTGTTTTGTTTGTGTGGTTAAGGTATTATATCATGGCTCAAAAACCTCTGGCAAAGGAGAGCGAGGAATTTGAGGTGAAAGTAGGAGTGAATCAGGGGTCTCTCTTGACCCCTGGAGGTAATATAACAGGACATAGACGAGTTGTTGTATGTTGATGACTCGGTACTGGCAGCAGGTAGTACTGAAAAGACAGTGGAGTAAATTAACAAATGGGAGGATGGAATAGAGGCAAAAGGCCTAAGGGTGTATGTGGAGAAAACAAAAATATTGATAAGTGGTGTGGAAGAGGGAACAACGGTGGGAAGTGCCTGTGTACTGTGTGCAAGAAAGGTATTGGTAGCAACTCAATAATGTGCAGTGTGTGTGTGCGTGCGTGTGTGTGTGTGTGTGTGTGTGTGTGTGTGTGTGTGTGTGTGTGTGTGTGTGTGTGTGTGTGTGTGTGTGTGTGTGTGCAAAGTAGGTACACAGGAGGTGCAGTGGACCAGATGGCACACTGTTGTGTATGACCAGGTAAACATGTACCCACAGCAAGGTTGTAGAAAATAAACATTGGAGATTTGTCCCTGGACTGTGTTCCTGTTACCTGGGTGACCTGAACAGTGCAGGTGGGGAAGACTGTTCAGGTGCAAGAGTCACAAGTGGTCGAAGGAAGTTTAGGAAGCTGCTGCATTTATTGACAGTAAGAGGTGGCTGAAATAAGTTTAGGAAGCCGCTGCATTTATTGACAGTAAGAGGTGGCCGAAAGAAGTTTAGGAAGCCGGTGCATTTATTGACATTAAGAGGTGGCCGAAAGAAGTTTAGGAAGCCGCTGCATTTATTGACATCAAGAGGTGGCCGAAAGAAGTTTAGGAAGCCGCTGCATTTATTGACATCAAGAGGTGGCCGAAAGAAGTTTAGGAAGCCGCTGCATTTATTGACAGTATGAGGACATTCCCTCTGAATGAGTGTATGTGAGGCAGTGAAACATGGGTTAAAGAGGATGACATAGTTGAGTGAGTGCTGAGGTAATGTAACACTGAAGACACAGTTGGGTAGTGAGAGTATATTGGTGAAGCCCTACACAGAGGCAGATGGTGTGAGCATGAGGCCACTTGGGTCAAGAGGAGAGTGAGTCCAAACATTGTGAGGAGGAGGAGCGCCAAGGAGAGGATGCAAGAGATGACATTAAAATTAGGAACCCGACAAGAGACTCTACAAGAGACGGTGCAGCCGTCACTTAACCCACATAAACACGGGAAATGACGCGTGTCACCCAGCAACAGTAAAGTCAGCCCCGTTGAGCCACCAACTAACCTGCAGAGTTTTCCCGAGCCCCATCGAGTGTGCCAAGATGCAGCCAAACCCATTAGAAGTCTTGAACTGCTCCAGGGATTCCACGATGTTGTCATAGAGGAACCTTATCCCCCCAGTCTGTAGACCAAGTGAAAATATTACCATTATTACCTTAAACTTAGCCTAACCTAATGTAACCACATTGAGGTAGTAGGTTGTAAGCCGCTATCAAACAGGAAGGAAGATATTGGAAGTATAATGTGTTGGTAGACCCTGCTGCCATATGTGACCAAGTCCCAGGTTGATGATCTGACTTTCTGCCTCATTTACACACAATTGTAGGGTCTCAATTGTTTCCCTGACAACACAACACACATAACACAACACAACATACATAACACAACACAACATACATAACACAACATACATAACACAACACAACATACATAACACAACACAACACAACATACATAACACAACACAACATACATAACACAACACAACATACATAACACAACACAACATACATAACACAACACAACATACATAACACAACATACATAACACAACACAACATACATAACACAACACAACACAACATACATATCACAACATACATAACACAACACAACACAACATACATAACACAACACAACACAACATACATAACACAACACAACATACATAACACAACACAACATACATAACACAACACAACACAACATACATAACACAACACAACATACATAACACAACACAACATACATAACACAACACAACATACATAACACAATACAACATACACAACACAACATACACAACACAACACAACATACACAACACAACACAACATACACAACACAACACAACATACACAACATACACAACACAACACAACACAACATACATAACACAACACAACATACATAACACAACACAACATAACATAACACAACACAACATAACACAACACAACACAACATACATAACACAACACAACATACATAACACAACACAACATACATAACACAACACAACATAACACAACACAACACAACATACATAACACAACATAACACAACATACATAACACAACATAACATACATAACACAACACAACACAACATACATAACACAACACAACATACATAACACAACACAACATAACACAACACAACATAACACAACACAACACAACATACATAACACAACACAACATACATAACACAACACAACATACATAACACAACACAACACAACATACATAACACAACACAACATAACACAACATACATAACACAACATAACATACATAACACAACACAACATACATAACACAACACAACATACATAACACAACATACATAACACAACACAACATACATAACACAACACAACATACATAACACAACATACATAACACAACACAACATAACACAACATACAGAACACAACACAACATACATAACACAACACAACATAACACAACACAACACAACATAACACAACACAACACAACACAACATACATAACACAACACAACACAACATACACAACACAACATACATAACACAACACAACATACATAACACAACACAACATAACACAACATACATAACACAACACAACACAACATACATAACACAACATAACACAACACAACACAACATACATAACACAACACAACATAACACAACACAACACAACATAACACAACACAACACAACATAACACAACACAACATACACAACACAACATACATAACACAACATACACAACACAACATACATACATAACACAACACAACATACATAACACAACATAACACAACACAACACAACATAACACAACACAACACAACATACACAGCACAACACAACATACACAGCACAACACAACACAACACAACATACATAACACAACACAACATACACAACACAACATAACACAACACAACACAACATACACAACACAACATACACAACACAACATACACAACACAACACAACACAGCACAACACAACATACACAACACAACACCACACAACACAACACAGCACAACATACACAACACAACACAACATACACAACACAACACAACACAACACAACATACACAACATACACAACACAGCACAACACAACATAACACAACATACACAACACAACACCACACAACACAACACAGCACAACATACACAACACAACACGACACAACATACACAACACAACACAACACAACACAGCACAGCACAACACAACACAGCACAACACAACATAACACAACACAACACAACACAACACAGCACAACATACATAACACAACACAACACAACATAACACAACACAACACAACACAACATACACAACACAACACAACACAACATACACAACACAACATACACAACACAACACAGCACAACACAACATAACACAACACAACATACACAACACCACACAACACAACACAGCACAGCACAACATACACAACACAACACAGCACAACACAACACAGCACAGCACAACATACACAACACAACACAACACAGCACAGCACACACAACACAACATACACAACACAACACAACACAACACAGCACAGCACAACACAGCACAGCACAGCACAACACAACATACACAACATAACACAACACAACACAGCACAACACAACATACACAACACAACATACACAACACAACACAACACAACATACACAACACAACATACACAACACAACACAACACCACACAACACAGCACAGCACAACACAACACAGCACAGCACAACACAACATACACAACACAACACAGCACAGCACAGCACAGCACAACATACACAACACAACACAACACAGCACAACACAACACAACATAACACAACACAACATACACAACACAACACAACACAACACACACAACACAACACGACACAACATGACACAACATACACAACACAGCACAGCACAACACAACACAACATACATATATTGTTTCTCACTATTGATCTTGTTTTTTTAATTTGTATTTATTTATTGAAATTGTTATTATTTTTATTTTTATTATTATTATTATTATTAAATTATATTTTTATTTTGTATTTTCTCAATTGTTTTTATAAATTATTATTATTAATATTTGTATTAAATTTTTGGCCCCCAGGCCCCGGTACGGGTCAGAGACCTGTGTCCGGGTGGGCTAATACCTGTTTAAAAAAAAAATGACTAAATGCCAACCCAACATAACCTAACCTAACCTAACCTGACCTGACCTAATGTAACCAAACCTAACCTTGTGTAACCATAAGGTTACATAACTTAACCAAATACTAACCTAACCAGATGCTAACCTAAAGGGAAGTGTCTGGCTGAATCAGTTCTGCCTCATCCCTGATATCTGACTTTTCCCTTGTGTTGTTATCAATGTCCCTACTTGTGGCCACATTATGTTGTAGTACAGGTAATTTACTCCTCTTCAACGTGCCTTATACATATTTCTGATCATGGCTTTTGTTTTGGCTCTATTAACTTACCATTTTTTTTCCTCCAAATAATAATAAAGATAAATCGTCAAATAATAAACCGAGAGAAATATAAATAAAATCTACACGTTGAGCCGCGTCCAATATGTTATTAAACTGCTGCTCGGTTTGGCTTTGTTAGAATCGGCCCGGCCTCGGGGATTTGAAGGTTAGGAAGACTCGTTCGGAGATACTGGCCGACGAGGACGGCCCCATAGCAAACACGGTCGAACCTCACTCTGGCTTCTTTGGTGGGCAGCTGTTGTGTACGAGACTGTGGGAAGGTGCACAGCAGTCACAGTGGGTGCCCATCCTCCCCAGCTGGTGCAGTCTGCCAAACTCCTGGGTGTTACTATAGACAACAAACTTGACTGGGAGGCCCACGTAAACAACACAGTCAAGGCAGCCTCGTACCGTCTCTATATGCTACGACGACTTAGGTCACTTGGGACACCCACGCCAGAGCTGAGGACCAACTACAATGCCTTTATTCCCCCCAAACTAACGTATGCGTCACCAGCCTGGTCGTCTTCTCTCAACTCCACCCAACAAAGTTGGCTAGAGAAGGTACAGAAAAGGGCCTGCAGAATCATGTTCGGCGCAGACTACTCCGGCTACAAAAACGCTCTCTCCACCCTGGAAATGCCATCCCTCAGTGACCTCCACCACCAAGCACTGGAAAGGTTTGGCAGCCAACTAATGCACCACCCTCGTCATCGCCACCTACTGCCACCAGCAGTCCCCCGCCCACCTCGCGCAGTCCGCCATACAACAAAATTCAGCCCATAAGAGCCCGCACTGATAGATATAAGAATAGCACCATCCCATCTATTGTTAAAATAATAAACAGTTCCTGATTTATGTACTGTACAGCACTGAATATGTACTGAATGTATATTATTATGTCTAAATCAAGTGTAAGTCTACATTTTCAGCCACCGGCTGCAACTCTATTAATAAACCGCTTATTATTATTATTTATTATCATTAAATATTTCAAATTACACAATAAAAATAACTCAACAGCAAGCCATAGGCAACAGCTTTCATCAGCAATTTTTCTGAATATTTTCATAACTTTCAGATTTTCATCTTATTTTCAGCCGAACGTTCCCCCTTAACTTAACAAAATTCTAACCTAACCAAATGGTAAATTAATCAAACCTAACCAGATGTGAACTTAATGTAACCAAATGATAACACAACCTAATCAAATGCTAACTTAACCAAACACTAACCTGACCTAGCCAACTGCTAACTTAACCAAACACAAACTTTACAAAATGCTAACCTAACAAAAACCTATCTTGTGAGTGTGTGTTCACACATAGGGTAGTGTAATGCATCTAGTGTGGCAGCATTGGTCCCTCTCGCTTCCAGCTGCCGCCGCTGGCTAGCCCTCGTGGTGAACAGGGAAGCAACTTACATAAGTCTTCCCCAGCCAGTGCACAGCCTCTTCACCATCAAGACTCCTGCTGTGCCTCCTTGTGGCAACACACGGTAACTGGGTGCCTCGTGGGCCCAGGCTAGATCAGCAGGGGATCTCAAGAGTAGCAGTGGGCCCCAGAAGGAGGCACATAGGCCCACTGGCATGTGGACACGTCTTGGCGTGTCCACCACTGCCCCGCTGCCTGGCGGATTAACCTTGGTAGGTATAAGGCTACGAGAGTAAACACCAAACAAAAAATCTGCAGTGGAGCCCCATATCAGGCAGACATGCTTACAGAGCTCCAACAAGACCCCAACGGTGGTGTAGGCAGAAGAGTTGACCACCATGGGAACTCAACCACTACACCTGCGGATGAAGGCAATGCCTGATGGACAGGCTATTAAGGCAAACCCATCAACATGGGCTATCGGCAGTCCATTGCAACTCTCCCTCTCCCCAGCTGTTGCAACACTTGCACCACTGGATCAGGAAAAGGGAGAGCCAAGATGTGTGGTTGCAGCCTCACTCCTGCCTCACCACATAAATCAACTCAAGAGCAGCCATCATCCAGCTCATCATACCTCTCATGGCGGCGGACGAGTGGCGACGGGGACAGTCAGAGATGACTGCAGGGAGTTCCCAGTCACAACTCTGCACATGGGCAGCACAGATATGATGGTCGTTTGTGCACTAGGATCTAGACAGTAGTGCAATCCGGTCCTGTCTGTGTGAATGAGCAACCCTTTTGAGGAGCCACTCTGCTCACCCCACATGGGGAGGAGGCTAGAGAAGGTGCCCTAAACATAGCCTGCCTAAAGAACCAACCTAACTGGGCAACCGTACCCAGTAAGGTCATCCTTATGTGGTCGAAAACACAATCATAAACGCAGATCCAAACAAAAACAAACCATACAACCTCATATGGTCGCTGCATGGAATGTCAGGACCCTTCTGGATACTGGCACAAATGAGCATCCTGAAAGAAGAACTGCCCTTGTGGCAAAAGAGCTGGCTAGGTATAACATTGACATAGCAGCCATCAGTGAGTCCCGGCTCCCAGATGAAGACCAACTCACAGAACGGGGGTCTGGCTACACCTTCTTCTGGAAGGGTAAGCCTGCTGCGGAGAGAAACCTCATTTATGGAGTTGGCTTTGCCATCTGCCAACGCATCCTACACAGGCTAACTGAAATGCCTATTGGGATCAACAAGCGCCTCATGACACTTCAAGTTCCACTGAATCACTCTCGTCATGCCTTTTTCATCAGTGCATATGCCCCAACACTGGATGCAGAGGATGACATCAAGGGGGCCTTTTATGCCAACCTCGACAGAGTGCTAACCTCTAACTCTATCCCCAGAGAAGATAAGGTTGTGCTCCTTGGTGACTTCAATGCCAGAGTTGGCAGAGATGCTAAAATTTGGCAGGGAACCATAGGGAGAAGTGGACTAGGCAAGTGTAATCCCAATGGCCTACTCCTTCTCAGCAAGTGTGCTGCTCACAACCTCACTATCACCAATACCTTGTTTAGGCAGACTGGCAAGTTCAAGAACAACACCCACGATCCAAACACTGGCATCTCATTGACTACATCACTGTCAGAGAATGAGATCGCCGAGATGTCCTCATCAACCGTGCCATGCGAGGATCAGACCACTATAACACTGCTCATCGACTTGTCAGAGCCAGGCTCTCACTTCACGTTACCCCAAAGAGGAGAAGGCAGCAAGCCTCCAGAAAAGGTTTTAACACTAAGCATCTAGAGGATCCAGTGGTAGCACATGCTATCAGAGAGCAGCTCAAACAAGGGCTGATAAACAACCCGACAACAAACAACCCAAATCCCAGTGCTGAATGGGATACTCTCATCACCGTTATGACAAACACCTGTAGAGACCTCCAGCCAGATCAAAAGAATACAACAGGACTGGTTTGACGAAAATGACCCGGCAATCAATATACTCGTCGATGATAACGCGCTGCTTTAACCGACTGGCAGAACGACCTTCAGTCTCGGACCAAAGCTGATACCTTCCCCAAGAAGAAAGTGACGGCCCAGCGAGAACTTCTCACTCTTAGGAATGACTGGTTTAAAAATAAAGCAGATCAGCACAAGGTGCGCCAAGTGTTCAATTCCACTAAAACATTTTATGGGCCAACCACTCGTGGTACAGCCACCCTCCGCTCATCTGGCAGTAACCACATAATTTAAGATGATGAAGGCCTCCTTCAGTGATGGAAAGAGCACTACCATTTACTGCTCAACCGAAACACCGATGTGGATGTCTTGACTACTTGGCAGGTCCCTCAGCATCCAGAGCTGACCCACCTCAGCTACCCTCCATCCCTGGATGAGGTAGCTACCGCCATCAAAAAGATGAAAAATAACAAAGCCTCAGGGCCTAATGGAATCCTAGCCGAGGTGTATTAAGCAGGATGACCTCTACTTACCAGCCGTCTCCACTCTCTCCTGGAGAATATATGGGGAAAGGAAGAAATCCCCCAAGCTCTTAGAGACGCCTCCATCGTCAATATTTATAAGAACAAGGGAGACCGGTCAGACTGTGGCAACTACCGCGGGATCTCGCTGCTGTCTGTAGCTGACAAGATTATTGCCCGAGTCCTCCTAAACAGACTTCTTCCTGAGGCGGAAAACTTCCTCCCAGAATTTCAAGGTGGCTTTAGACCATCACATGGCACCACTGACATGATCTTTGCTGCCCGTCAGATACAGGAAAAGTGCAGAGAGCAGCATCGTGACCTGTACATGGTTTTTATCGACCTAACCAAGGCCTTGGACTCGGTCAACAGGGAAGCCCTATCGTGGACCCTCAGCCGTTTTGGCTGCCCACCAAACTTCATCACTATTGTAAGGCATCTTCACAATGGCATGAACAGCAGTGGCCTGCACAGCGGCACCCAGTCTGAGTTCTTTCCCATCCAAACGGGGGTTAAACAAGGGTGTGTACTGGCACCAACTCTCTTTTCCATTTTCTTGGCTGCCTTCCTTACTCGTGACAGTGCCAATTTAGCCGGCGGGGTGAACATCAAGTACCGGGTGAAGGGTCTTTCAAACATAAGACGACTCCAGGCAAGCACAAAGGTGTCGGCAGCTTCCATTACTGAACTTCAGTATGCAGACGACCTCACCCTTGTTGCTCACACTGAACACGACCTACAGGAGATCTTGAACACCTATGTAGACGCGAATGTACACTTCGGCCTTGAGGTGAATGTACAGTCGGGGTCAAAAGTGTTGAACACTTAGCAATATCTGGCATCTACTTGTGAGTTATATGAATGGGATATACTAATAACACTACTGGTCACATTATGTCTGAACCACAAAACGGGAAAAAACTCTCCTTAATACCCAAGATCTTCGGGTACTTACATGCCAAATACTGTCAAGTGTTCAACACTTTTCACCCCACTGTACCTAAGACTCAGATTCACTTTCAACCTGACCCAGGTCCAACCACACCTCCACCACCCATCCAGCTTAACGGTACAGTACTACCCTCTCTAATGTTGCCCACTTTCGGTATCTCGACTTCCACCTGTCCTCCACCGCAGACATCGATGAAGAGATTCAACATCGGATCAGATGTGCATCTCAAGTCTTTGACAGACTCCGTACCCGTGTCTTCAGCTGGAGGGAGCTGAAATTATCTATGAAGCTAAACGTATATCGAGCAGTTGTCCTGCCCACCCTGCTATATGGCAGTGAGACATGGGTTACATACAGGAGGCACCTCGAGGCACTTGAAAACTTTCACCAACGTAGTCAACGTTCCATCCTCCAAGTTTGCTGGGAAGACGAGAGAACAAATGCCAGTATTCTTGCTGACACCAACTGTAGGAGCATTGAGGCTACCATTATCCATGAACAACTCCACTGGACTAGCCATGTTACCCACATGGACGACAGTAGACTGCCAAAGCAGCTACTTCACAGTCACCTAACGAATAGTAAACATAAAACTGGCGGCCAACTGAAAAGGTATAAGGATAGTCTTAAGACAAACCTGAAAAAGTGCCAAATGGACCCCTTCACCTGGGAGACGCTTACTCCACATCATAACACTTGGAGGAGCACCACACGAGAAGGTGTCAATACTTTCGATTTAGCCCGACTGCATAACAAGGAAGACAAGAGCCAACGCCAGAAAGACACTGCTGCCACCCCTCCCGCACTAGAAGTAGCCCTCAACATGTGCAACATCTGTGGACAACCCTGTCGGTCCCGTATCGGCCTCTTTAGTCACCTCAGAACTCACTCACCAACCTAGGTGACCTCCCCCAATAACTCATATCATTATTGTGTGTGTGTGTGTGTGTGTGTGTGTGTGTGTGTGTGTGTGTGTGTGTATTGTGGTGTGTGTGTGTGTGTTGTGGTGTGTGTGTGTGTGTGTGTGTGTGTTGTGGGTGTGTTGTGGTGTGTGTGTGTGTGTGTGTGTGTGTGTGTGTGTGTTGTGGTGTGTGTGTGTGTGTGTGTGTGTGTGTGTGTGTGTGTGTGTGTGGTTAGGTTAGGTTAGCCTTACCTGATGGGGCTTAACAAGGCGTGCTAGTTGAGGAGCCAGAAATATATCTTCCTCTCCCTCAGGATGGCCGACGTTCACTAGGACTCTGCCCTGGGCATCGGGCAGGTTGAAGGCATCGTTGATGTGCGCCCCGGAGCTGGTAGTGTCCTCGATCTCCTCCTCCTCGTCCTCCGAGTGGCTCGACAAGATCACCACGTCCGAGTCCGACTCCGACTTTTCTTCTCCGGCCGATGACTTCTCCTTCTCTCCTCCTTCCTTCTCGTCCCCATCTGCTTTCTCGTCTTCCTCTTCCACCTCTTCTTCCTCTTCCTCTTCCTTTATGTCCTCCTCCTCGCTGCTCATCTCTTTCAGCTGGGTCTCCACTGGGGGATACATCTCATCTGTAAATAAATTCACTATCAGAAGCAACTCCTCAATAGCCCCTCCACCAAACACCCATTATGAAACACTTATTGAACCAAATATAATCGAGAGACACCCACCATGCTCCCACTTCATCTTCCACACCTCCTCCTCTTCCTCATCTTCTACCTCTTCTTTAATCTTATCTTCTTTGTCATCTGCGGAGAGAGAGAGAAGAGATATAATGAACCAGGATAATAAACAGTTGATAAGTTCTATAATAATGCACCAGAGAGAAATTATATGATCATAAACAACATCAATTAAATCTGGCCCATGACACTCACACACTAGGTCCCTGACACACACACACTCACACACTAGGCCCATGACACACACACACACACACACTAGGCCCATGACACACACACACTAGGTCCCTGACACACACACACACTAGGCCCCTGACACACACACACACGAGGTCCATGACACACACACACACACACACACACACACACACACTAGGCCCATGACACACACACACACACTAGGTCCCTGACACACACACACACTAGGTCCCTGACACACACACACACACACACACACACACACACACACACTAGGCCCATGACACACACACACACACACACACACTAGGTCCCTGACACACACACACACACTAGGCCCCTGACACACACACACATACACACACTAGGTCCCTGACACACACACACACAAGGTCCCTGACACACACACACACACACTAGGTCCCTGACACACACACACACACACACTAGGTCCCTGACACACACACACACACACACACACACACACACACTAGGTCCCTGACACACACACACACACACACACTAGGTCCCTGACACACACACACACACACTAGGTCCCTGACACACACACACTAGGTCCCTGACACACACACACAAGGTCCCTGACACACACACACACACTAGGTCCCTGACACACACACACACACACTAGGTCCCTGACACACACACACTAGGTCCCTAACACACACACACACACACACACAAGGTCCCTGACACACACACACACACACACTAGGTCCCTGACACACACACACACACACACACTAGGTCCCTGACACACACACACACACTAGGTCCCTGACACACACACACACACACTATGTCCCTGACACACACACACACTAGGTCCCTGACACACACACACACACTAGGTCCCTGACACACACACACACACTAGGTCCCTGACACACACACACACACTAGGTCCCTGACACACACACACACACTAGATCCCTGACACACACACACACACTAGGTCCCTGACACACACACACACACACTAGGTCCCTGACACACACACACACACACACACTAGGTCCCTGACACACACACAAACTAGGTCCCTGACACACACACTAGGTCCCTGACACACACACTAGGTCCCTGACTCACACACACACTAGGTCCCTGACTCACACACACACTAGGTCCCTGACACACACACACACACTAGGTCCCTGACACACACACACACACTAGGTCCCTGACACACACACACACACACACTAGGTCCCTGACACACACACACACTAGGTCCCTGACACACACACACACACTAGGTCCCTGACACACACACTAGGTCCCTGACACACAAACTAGGTCCCTGACACACACACTAGGTCCCTGACACACACACACACACACTAGGTCCCTGACACACACACTAGGTCCCTGACACACACACACACTAGGTCCCTGACACACACACTAGGTCCCTGACACACACACACACTAGGTCCCTGACACACACACACACACTAGGTCCCTGACACACACACACACACACACACACACTAGGTCCCTGACACACACACACACACACTAGGTCCCTGACACACACACACACACACACTAGGTCCCTGACACACACACTAGGTCCCTGACATACACACACTAGGTCCCTGACACACACACACACTAGGTCCCTGACACACACACACACACACACACACACACTAGGTCCCTGACACACACACACACACACACACACACACTAGGTCCCTGACACACACACACTAGGTCCCTGACACACACACACACTAGGTCCCTGACACACACACTAGGTCCCTGACACACACACACTAGGTCCCTGACACACACACACTAGGTCCCTGACACACACACACACACACTAGGTCCCTGACACACACACACACACACTAGGTCCCTGACACACACACACACTAGGTCCCTGACACACACACACACACACACACACACACACACACACACACTAGGTCCCTGACACACACACACACACACACACACACTAGGTCCCTGACACACACACACTAGGTCCCTGACACACACACTAGGTCCCTGACACACACACACACAAGGTCCCTGACACCAAGGTCCCTGACACACACACACACACTAGGTCCCTGACACACACACACACACACACACACTAGGTCCCTGACACACACACACACACACTAGGTCCCTGACACACACACACACACACTAGGTCCCTGACACACACACACACTAGGTCCCTGACACACACACACACTAGGTCCCTGACACACACACACACACTAGGTCCCTGACACACACACACACACTAGGTCCCTGACACACACACACACACTAGATCCCTGACACACACACACACACTAGGTCCCTGACACACACACACACACACTAGGTCCCTGACACACACACACACACACTAGGTCCCTGACACACACACACACACACACACACACACACTAGGTCCCTGACACACACACACACTAGGTCCCTGACACACACACTAGGTCCCTGACACACACACTAAGTCCCTGACACACACACTAGGTCCCTGACTCACACACACACTAGGTCCCTGACACACACACACACACTAGGTCCCTGACACACACACACACACTAGGTCCCTGACACACACACACACACTAGGTCCCTGACACACACACACACTAGGTCCCTGACACACACACACTAGGTCCCTGACACACACACACACACACTAGGTCCCTGACACACACACACACACACACTAGGTCC
Source organism: Homarus gammarus (assembly GCA_958450375.1). Lineage (NCBI taxonomy): Eukaryota > Metazoa > Arthropoda > Malacostraca > Decapoda > Nephropidae > Homarus > Homarus gammarus. Next base: position 190,911 of record CAUDMG010000462.1, read on the forward strand.
CTGACACACACACTAGGTCCCTGACACACACACACACACTAGGTCCCTGACACACACACTAGGTCCCTGACACACACACACACTAGGTCCCTGACACACACACTAGGTCCCTGACACACACACACACACTAGGTCCCTGACACACACACACACACACACACACACTAGGTCCCTGACACACACACACACACTAGGTCCCTGACACACACACACACACTAGGTCCCTGACACACACACTAGGTCCCTGACACACACACACTAGGTCCCTGACACACACACACACTAGGTCCCTGACACACACACACACACACTAGGTCCCTGACACACACACACACACACACTAGGTCCCTGACACACACACACTAGGTCCCTGACACACACACACACACTAGGTCCCTGACACACACACACACTAGGTCCCTGACACACACACACACACACTAGGTCCCTGACACACACACACAAGGTCCCTGACACACACACTAGGTCCCTGATACACACACACACTAGGTCCCTGACACACACACTAGGTCCCTGACACACACACACTAGGTCCCTGACACACACACACTAGGTCCCTGACACACACACACACACACTAGGTCCCTGACACACACACACACACTAGGTCCCTGACACACACACACACACACTAGGTCCCTGACACACACACACACACACACTAGGTCCCTGACACACACACACACACACACTAGGTCCCTGACACACACACACACACACACAAGGTCCCTGACACACACACACACACTAGTCCCCTGACACACACACACACACTAGGTCCCTGACACACACACTAGGTCCCTGACACACACACTAGGTCCCTGACACACTCACACACACACTAGGTCCCTGACACACACACACACACACTAGGTCCCTGACACACACACACTAGGTCCCTGACACACACACACACACTAGGTCCCTGACACACACACACTAGGTCCCTGACACTCACACACACACTCGGCCCCTGACACACACACACACACACACACATTAGGTCCCTGACATACTCACACACACACTAGGTCCCTGACACACACACACTAGGTCCCTGACACACACACACACACACACACTAGGTCCCTGACACACACACACACACTAGGTCCCTGACACACTCACACACACACTCGGCCCCTGACACACACACACACACATTAGGTCCCTGACACACACACACTAGGTCCCTGACACACACACACTAGGTCCCTGACACACTCACACACACACTCGGCCCTGACACACACACACACACACATTAAGTCCCTGACACACACACACTAGGCCCCTGACACACACACACACATTAGGTCCCTGACACACACACACACACACTAGGTCCCTGACACACACACACTAGGTCCCTGACACACACACACTAGGTCCCTGACACACACACACACACTAGGTCCCTGACACACACACACACACACTAGGTCCCTGGCACACACACACACTAGGTCCCTGACACACACACACACTAGGTCCCTGACACACACACACACTAGGTCCCTGACACACACACACACTAGGTCCCTGGCACACACACACACACACACTAGGTCCCTGACACACACACACACACTAGGTCCCCGACACACACACGCACACTAGGTCCCTGACACACACACACTAGGTCCCTGACACACACACACACACACTAGGTCCCTGACACACACACACACACTAGGTCCCTGACACACACACACACACACACTAGGTCCCTGACACACACACACACACTAGGTCCCTGACACACACACACACACACACTAGGTCCCCGACACACACACACACACTAGGTCCCTGACACACACACACACACACACACACACTCGGCCCCTGACACACTCACACAAGGTCCCTGACACACACACACACACACACTAGGTCCCTGACACACATACACACACTAGGTCCCTGACACACACACACACACACTAGGTCCCTGACACACACACACACTAGGTCCCTGACACACACACACACACACACACTAGGCCCCTGACACACACACACACACACACACACACACACACACACACTCACACTAGGCCCCTGACACACACACACACTAGGTCCCTGACACACATACACACACATACACACACTAGGTCCGTGACACACACACACACACTAGGCCCCTGACACACACACACACACACTAGGTCCGTGACACACACACACACTAGGCCCCTGACACACACACACACTAGGTCCCTGACACACACACACACACACACACACGGCCCCTGACACACACACACACTAGGTCCCTGACACACACACACACACACACATTAGGTCCCTAACACACACACACACACACTAGGCCCCTGACACACACACACACACACACACACACACACACACACTAGGCCCCTGACACACACACACACACTAGGCCCCTGACAAACACACACACACACACACACACTAGGCCCCTGACACACACACACACACACTAGGTCCCTGACACACACACACACACACACACACACTAGGTCCCTGACACACACACACACACACACACACACACTAGGTCCCTGACACACACACACACACACACACACTAGGTCCCTGACACACACACACACACACACACACACACACACACACTAGGTCCCTGACACACACACACACACACACTAGGTCCCTGACACACACACACACACACTAGGTCCCTGACACACACACTAGGTCCCTGACACACACACACACTAGGTCCCTGACACACACACACACTAGGTCCCTGACACACACACACACACACACTAGGTCCCTGACACACACACACACTAGGTCCCTGACACACACACACACACACTAGGTCCCTGACACACACACTAGGTCCCTGACACACACACTAGGTCCCTGACACACACACACTAGGTCCCTGACACACACACACACTAGGTCCCTGACACACACACACACACACACACACACACACACACACACACACTAGGTCCCTGACACACACACACACACACACTAGGTCCCTGACACACACACACACACACACACTAGGTCCCTGACACACACACACACACACACACTAGGTCCCTGACACACACACACACACACACACTAGGTCCCTGACACACACACACACTAGGTCCCTGACACACACACACACACTAGTCCCCTGACACACACACACACACTAGGTCCCTGACACACACACTAGGTCCCTGACACACACACACTAGGTCCCTGACACACACACACACACACTAGGTCCCTGACACACACACACTAGGTCCCTGACACACACACACACACTAGGTCCCTGACACACACACACACACTAGGTCCCTGACACACACACACTAGGTCCCTGACACACACACACACTCGGCCCCTGACACACACACACACACACACACATTAGGTCCCTGACATACTCACACACACACTAGGTCCCTGACACACACACACTAGGTCCCTGACACACACACACACTAGGTCCCTGACACACACACACACACACACTAGGTCCCTGACACACACACACACACTAGGTCCCTGACACACTCACACACACACTCGGCCCCTGACACACACACACACACATTAGGTCCCTGACACACACACACTAGGTCCCTGACACACACACACTAGGTCCCTGACACACTCACACACACACTCGGCCCCTGACACACACACACACACACACATTAGGTCCCTGACACACACACACTAGGCCCCTGACACACACACACACATTAGGTCCCTGACACACACACACACACACTAGGTCTCTGATACACACACACACACTAGGTCCCTGACACACACACACTAGGTCCCTGACACACACACACATTAGGTCCCTGACACACACACACACACTAGGTCCCTGACACACACACACACACACTAGGTCCCTGGCACACACACACACTAGGTCCCTGACACACACACACACACTAGGTCCCTGACACACACACACACTAGGTCCCTGACACACACACACACTAGGTCCCTGACACACACACACACACACTAGGTCCCTGGCACACACACACACACACTAGGTCCCTGACACACACACACACACTAGGTCCCCGACACACACACGCACACTAGGTCCCTGACACACACACACACTAGGTCCCTGACACACACACACTAGGTCCCTGACACACACACACACACTAGGTCCCTGACACACACACACACACACTAGGTCCCTGACACACACACACACACACTAGGTCCCTGACACACACACACACACTAGGTCCCTGACACACACACACACACACACACTAGGTCCCCGACACACACACACACACTAAGTCCCTGACACACACTCACACACACTAGGTCCCTGACACACACACACACACTAGGTCCCTGACACACACACACACTCGGCCCCTGACACACTCACACAAGGTCCCTGACACACACACACACACACACACTAGGTCCCTGACACACATACACACACTAGGTCCCTGTCACACACACACACACACTAGGTCCCTGACACACACACACACTAGGTCCTTGACACACACACACACACACACACACTAGGCCCCTGACACACACAGACACACAGACACACACACACACACACACACACACACTCACACTAGGCCCCTGACACACACACACACTAGGTCCCTGACACACATACACACACATACACACACTAGGTCCGTGACACACACACACTAGGCCCCTGACACACACACACACACACTAGGTCCGTGACACACACACACACTAGGCCCCTGACACACACACACACTAGGTCCCTGACACACACACACACACACACGGCCCCTGACACACACACACACACACACATTAGGTCCCTAACACACACACACACACACTAGGCCCCTGACACACACACACACACACACTAGGCCCCTGACACACACACACACACACTCACACTAGGCCCCTGACACACACACACTAGGTCCCTGACACACACACACACTAGGTCCCTGACACACACACACACACACACACACACACACACACACACACACACACACACACCATTGTAAAAATTATCAATAACTTGTAATACTGTAACACTGTCACTATGTTGAAATGAACTGTAGTTCGAGCTTTTCCCCATCTAAGTTATTATATGTCTTATTTGTGTCACTTATGTTACTTGTATATTATTTGTAATTCGTAACCCATTCCCCAAATATGTAACTGTATATTTTCAGCCTTCTGGCTGCCAAGCTCTTTCAATAAACCGTTAATTATTATTATTATTATTATTTTACACACACACACACACTAGATCCCTGACACACACACACACACACACACACACACACACACACACACACACACACTCACACACACACACACTAGGTCCCTGACACACACACACACTAGGTCCCTGACACACACACACACACACACACACACACACACACACACTAGGTCCCTGACACACACACACACACACACTAGGTCCCTGACACACACACACACACACACACACACACACACACACACTAGGCCCCTGACACACACACACACACACACTAGTCCCGTTTCAAGGCTTACAATACAACAACTACGGCCGACGTGACCGTGTGCGGTGCAGTGGTTATGAGCCAGACTCCACCTAGGGTGATGTACAGTTAATGTCAAACATTTATTCAACAACATGATGTAGCCAAACACCCCAAGTTATCACTGTAGTACTGTTCACGCTGGCTCTAATTCTTATAAACCGCTCAACATTTATTAACATTTTCTCCAAAGGCGGGACATTTTCGGCAAGATCTGAAAAGTGGGACTGTTTAACCCAATCTCCCACACTTCCCACTCTTAATTTTCTTATTTTATAGTATATTTTGTATAATTTTTTGCATCTCTTTGGTTTCTTATGTAACAATGGCCAGTTGCCGGCCCTCTTACAAGTGCCTGTGAGTTATGGTTATCTCTAGGCTCTCCCACACAAAAAACCCTACACTCTTATATCACTTCAGTCTACATCACTATTTAGAAAGCACACTACCACATTAAAATGAGCTTTCTCTGAGATAACTTAACACACATTAGCAGTTGGTAGTGTGAGAGGCGAGCGAAGCAGAGGGTAAACCTTAACACTTGTAGGGCACTTTCATTATATTAGTCATTTCTGCTACAACGCGATAGTTGGGATCTTGTCAAACATCACGCTGTAGAAATTCGCGCAATAAAAATAACGACTTATGGAGAAAATAGAGTTAGGTGCACATTACTTCGGCAGTGATCTCACAGATTTGCTAGCACTCAAGCTTGTTCCAGCAATAGTGTTATAGCATTTCTTTTACGTTCACCGCCGGCAATTCTATCACCAGAACCCTTCTTGGAAACATTCTTCTTACCTTGTCCTTCCATATTCATGACTAACACAACAAAATTGGAGAAAACTGCAAAAATCAGGGAGTAACTGACAGAAACCTCGCGATTCAACTGATCACGTGATGCAAACAGAGAGCGCTAGTGTAAACCGTTATTAGTCCTCACTGCGAAACATTCTTTTTACTTATTCTTTTCATGCAGTATTTATGGGTAACAGCTAAGTTTGCAAAAAAAAACAAAAACGAAATTTACAGTGTCTTTCTCAAAAAACACTTCACAAACAAAAGACACGAACCAATTGAACATTAGGGGGCAGGGAAAAAACACTTTTATTTGAGTTGCAAGCTGCACTTTTCAGGCATCGTTTGTATGGCTGTAACAAACACCTGTGCAAAATTTCATGCCATTTCATGCATACTTACCCTGCCGCATCGCGAACGACTTTTTGTCAACTTTTAGTGTATACCAAAAATTAGGTGTCATTTAATGTTTTCCAGGATAATGATAAATTTTACATGGGTGACATCGATTTAATTCACATGTTATTTTACAGGTACACCGTATAGAAAATCATTACAAGTTCATATTGAAATTCTTTTTTGTGCGGAACCTTGGCATCATTTTCCTAGACAATAATCTTTGCCTAATATATCCATCTCTCGATTCGTATCCCGTCACTTCAGTGCAAGCTTCAGTCATCACTTTTATGCCTCTCTCGACCGCCTGAGTGCTGTTTGGCCACTTGGGCACCACTAATGGTGTCTCAAGAATGTCATTAACCTGTAGATTTGACAGAGAAGCAATGTAACGAGGCTCAGTCTTGAGTTCATTCCTCCAGTTAATCATGGAATGATAGTTTTTTGCTTGCCACTTTAGTTTCGGAGTCACCACCTTTCTCATGTTGACTACAGGAGGCACATCCTCATTCCCATCTCCATCTTTACCCTCCTCATCAGTATAGTTTAACAAATTCTCGTCAACAGCAGCATCAGAATCTTCCTCCTCCTCTTCAGATCTGCCAGTGCATTCTTCCTTTTGCTGATTCTCCTCTCTAATTTTTCTTATCATTGAGACAGCTTTTTCTCTAACAGTCATGTCCTCATCTGCACACATACCAAGAAGAAGTTCATCTGTGTGGGCGAAGTATGCATTTCTCTGGACAGCCTTCTTCACTATCGTCTCCTCCTCACTATTCAGGTGTTTCATATATAGCAGGGACTGGAATACGTTCCTTGAGCCGTGTGTTACGTAAGGGTGTATCTTGATGTAAAACCACATTGGAGCACTGAACTTTATTATTGTAATGACAATTCTTTTCAACTCATGGCTGGGTCTTGATGTTGCTACATACAGCCTGAGGATTCTACTCCATAAGGTGTTCCACCTTGACACACAGGGAGGACCTGGCTCAATAGCAGCCAAGTCATCTTCAACAACACCTGTGATAACTCCTTTACAAATCCTATACAGGTATTTCTGATCCCAGGACAGATCTTTCTCCACTTCATCATTAAACACAGGGAAATCAGGGAAATTGACTGGCTGGAAGGCGACAACTGGAAGCTCAGACAAAGACTCCTTGATCTGCTTTCCAATGGGACCACGCCAATGCTCAGGACCACTTGGTTTACCATCATAGTGATAAAAAACTGCGCGGAAAGGCACCTCATTTCCGTGAAGCTGACATATGAAATAATGGAGCGGGTGACCAAGTAACATTTCAAGATGATGAATGACTCCATTTTCTGATCCTACATTTACATTGGTTCCATCATTCTGCTTTCCGTGTCCAGTCTTGGGAGTCACATGTGTGAGATATTCATTGCCAGGCTCAACCATGATGACATAATGATCTTTCACCATCATCCTCGAACTCCATTTCTCGGTCTTCTCATTCTTTATCATCACACGAGTGGCGGTCTTCTTACCATCAAAATAGAGTTACGTCAAATTATCTAAACTAGCCATCTCAATTTCTTGCCTCTTAAATCGGTATTTTTGTCTCGCATCCCGCAGCTTATGTGGTCCAATAACCTGACTCTTGTCATCCTTTGTGATAATGCCATAGTCAGTTAAGGTGGCAGTAGCAATGGCAGCTCCAGCATAATCACTAATCAAGTATCGGTCACAAGCGGCAACTTACCCAGGTCTCCCCTACATTACAGTACAGTAACACAACATTGAGAAATGAAATGAGAAAAGGCTGATAATCAATATAGACATAGCACCATACTCATCTGCAACAAGACAACATAAATGAAATAAGAGATATGAAAAAAAAAGTTGATAAACACTGAACAGAACATTGCACCGCCACAGCGGCTGTTTGGCTAGTATTGTAGGTAAATTTAAAACTTTCAGTAGAAAATGCGGCAGACTAAATCTCGACATATCAGCTTCAAATTTGGCATGGAGTCTTAGATATGTATAAGGAACAATGCCTGAAGAGTGCAGCTTTGAGCAAAATTTCACTGCCCCCTATTGAACATGTGATGTCGAACATGAACTGTAAACATTGCATAACCCCGCGCTACACTTATAACATTGAGGATGGAATCGCGCTATAGCCAACATTCGTATGCAAAAGTTCACGTTTTACAAACAGCGTTCCCCTATTCATCAATCGCGTTACAACCAATTCGCATTGACAAAACACGCGTGGTAGCAGAAATGACAGTACGTGCTTTTAACGCATCATATCCAGGAACGCACAAACTTGGTATAACAATAGACGATGAAAACAACGTACACTGACAATTTCTTCCCGTATGTATTTATGAGTGACGTAGTGTACTGTTTGTGAGGCTAGGTACAGTAGAGGAGGACCCCCCTGTTGCCTCAACCATACTGCTAATTTGGTTTAAGATTTCTACTTAGCATTACCCCACAATGTGTCTAAGTCAGACTCAGTTGATATAGCAGTTGGTCTCTGTTCTATTTCTCAGCCTTAAACTACATGGTCTTGTAATCCTCTACAATCCTCATCAGATTTAATCCTTCACTCTTGTATTTTTGTGTTGTCACCAAATTGCCTTGTGTTGCCGTCTCTGCCTATACGAGGTGCGATCCAAAAGTTCCCGGAGTGGCTTCATAAAACCTTTCCCTTTGTAGATATCAAATTTGAATCATCAGCAGTCACTCACCTTGGGTATAAGTTGTTTACTGAGCCAACTTGGCGAGAATCCGTGGCACCGACCGTCCGTAGTGCATCTTTGCGTGAGTGTGTACACCGGCCCATCTGCTAAGTGGAGTCAGTCGCCACTCAACACGGAGGGAAGTATCGAGTAATGCTGCACCGTCAGAATTTGCTTCAGACTCGGAAAAAATGGTGCAGAGACCAACGAAATAATCAAGGAAGCCTACAATGATGGAGCAATGTCCAGGGCTCAAGTTTTCAGGTGTCACAAGAGTGTCAAAGAAGGGTGCACCTCTTTTGAAAATGAGCATTGTTCTGGGCGGCCTTCCACCGAGAGACATGATGAAAATGACCAGCTTGTACATGAAGATCATAGGGTGACCATCCACAAGATTGGCGAGCGGTTGGACCTCTAGTATGGAAATGTTAACCGGATTCCGGCTGACGACCGGCAATTGGCCGCTTCACCAGGACAATGCACCTGCACACTCTCTCTCCTCTCTGTGAATGATTTTCTGGTGAAGTACAGCATCCCGGTGGTCCCCCACCCTACAGATCAGCCCCCTGTGAGTTGTGGCTGTTTCCCAAGTTCAAGTTGAACCTCAAGGGTGATCATGAACAGAATGGAGATGCAGGAAAAATCATAGAAGGTGTTCTTCAGCCTCACCAACAAGGACTTCCACAAGTAGGAGGAGCAGATTCAGTGCTGCATTGTGACCTCTGGAGAATAATTTAAGGGTGACTAAAGTTTCACTGTAATATCTTGAAAAATAAAGATTTCATGAGCCAGTCGGGGAACTTTTGGACCACACCTCATATGTCCTTAATGTACTGTATATAATAAACAGCAATGATCCAAGTACAGTACTATACTAAGCCTTGGGGTACTCCACTGGTGACATTACCTCAACCAGATATTAGTGGCAGCAATACTGAATTTCTTTCCAAGCCTCTAAGGTTTTGTATCTCTCTGGGGCCCCAGTTTATCATCCATCCCAGTCTCTACCTTCCCTCCAACCATCAACTTGGTCCATTAATATTTCTCTTATTATCCCTAATTATATGACCCAAGTATCTCATTTTTCTTACTCAAGTATTTCTCTTGAAGTTTTTGCTAACCTTAGTACTTCTTCATTTGTTTTTCCTGTCAGTGTAGTTTATTATTAACATTCACCTATAACACCCAAAGCCTCCTCCTGTCTGGTGAGTGTCCACGCTTCTCACCCATACATCAGTCCTTGCCATATAAAGCCTTTCACCAGCCTTTTTCTCAAGTTGGAGTTAATGTCACTTTTCAGTGGGTCTTTAACATTATTAAATACTGTTTGTATGCTTCACCTATTCTTGATTGGAATTCTTTCACACAACTACCATCACAGGTAATGTTGCTTGTTTAATGAATCCAGGTTTTAAGACTTTGGCTGTGGGAATTTACCCAAAACCGAATAAAATGCTAAGTGTCAAAACAAAAGGTTAAGCTCCCCATTTGTTCACAACCATAACTTTAGTCTTCACATCATTAACTCTTACATCATACTGTATATTACTTAACCCCGTCAGCCTTGTCTTACTCCCTGTCTAACTGTGAACCAATTACTAAGATTAGTATTTACAAAAACTACAGTCTCCTGCTGTCAGTAAAAGATCCTTTAAAATTCTTATATTACTGAGCTTCTACATAAAAATAACTCAATCAAGTAAGAAAGGAACAAAATATCTTCGCATAACGATAAAAATAACCAGTTTGATGCAAATAACAATAGAAATAATGCAATGAAAAAATCTATAACTTGAACAATAATAATTACCCAGGTCAAGTTCGGTCTTGATACGTGGGGCGTCTTCCTCGGAGGACAGCACCACGATATCATCATCTGAAGGGGCCGTGCTGGATACTTGCACCCCGGCTCCTGCTTCAAGATTGGCACTAACCTCAGCCACCAGTCTCTCAACCTGTCCAAGTAAAAAACTCTTAGTCTACCATAGTTAACAATGACCTAAAATAACATGATCACACACACACACACACACCTGCTGCTGCTCCAGGTGCTCCCTCAGGGCAACACACACACACACCTGCTGCTGCTGCTCCAGGTGCTCCCTCAGGGCAACACACACACACACCTGCTGCTGCTCCAGGTACTCCCTCAGGGCAACACACACACACACCTGCTGCTGCTCCAGGTGCTCCCTCAGGGCAACACACACACACACCTGCTGCTGCTCCAGGTGCTCCCTCAGGGCAACACACACACACACACCTGCTGCTGCTCCAGGTACTCCCTCAGGGCGACACACACACACACCTGCTGCTGCTCCAGGTGCTCCCTCAGGGCAACACACACACCTGCTGCTGCTGCTCCAGGTGCTCCCTCAGGGCAACACACACACACACCTGCTGCTGCTCCAGGTGCTCCCTCAGGGCAACACACACACACACCTGCTGCTGCTCCAGGTACTCCCTCAGGGCGACACACACACCTGCTGCTGCTCCAGGCTACTCCCTCAGGGTGACACACACACACACACACCTGCTGCTGCTCCAGGTACTCCCTCAGGGCAACACACACACACACACACTAGCTGCTGCTCCAGGTACTCCCTCAGGGCAACACACACACACCTGCTGCTGCTCCAGGTACTCCCTCAGGGCAACACACACACACCTGCTGCTGCTCCAGGTACTCCCTCAGGGCAACACACACACACGTGCTGCTGCTCCAGGTACTTCCTCAGGGCAACACACACACACCTGCTGCTGCTCCAGGTACTCCCTCAGGGCGACACACACACCTGCTGCTGCTCCAGGATACTCCCTCAGGGTGACACACACACACCTGCTGCTGCTGCTCCAGGCTACTCCCTCAGGGCGACACACACACACCTGCTGCTGCTCCAGGTATTCACTCAGGGCGACACACACACACCTGCTGCTGCTGCTCCAGGTACTCCCTCAGGGCGACACACACACACCTGCTGCTGCTCCAGGTACTCCCTCAGGGTGACACACACACACACTTGCTGCTGCTCCAGGTACTCCATCAGGGCGACACACACACACACCTGCTGCTGCTCCAGGTACTCCCTCAGGGCGACACACACACACACCTGCTGCTGCTCCAGGTACTCCCTCAGGGCAACACACACACACACACCTGCTGCTGCTCCAGGTACTCCCTCAGGGCGACACACACACACACACACACACACACACACCTGCTGCTGCTCCAGGTACTCCCTCAGGGCGACACACACACACCTGCTGCTGCTCCAGGTACTCCCTCAGGGCGACACACACACACACACACCTGCTGCTGCTCCAGGTACTCCTTCAGGGCAACACACACACACACACACACACACACAAGCTGCTGCTCCAGGTACTCCCTCAGGGCGACACACACACACCTGCTGCTGCTCCAGGTACTCCCTCAGGGCGACACACACACACAACTGCTGCTGCTGCTCCAGGTACTCCCTCAGGGCAACACACACACACCTGCTGCTCCAGGAACTCCCTCAGGGCAACACACACACACCTGCTGTTCCAGGTACTCCCTCAGGGCAACACACACCTACTGCTGCTCCAGGTACTCCCTCAGGGCGACACACACACACACCTGCTGCTCCTGCTCCAGGTACTCCCTCAGGGCAACACACACACACCTGCTGCTCCAGGTACTCCCTCAGGGCGACACACAGACACACCTGCTGCTGCTGCTCCAGGTACTCCCTCAGGGCAACACACACACACACCTGCTGCTCCAGGTACTCCCTCAGGGCAACACACACACACCTGCTGCTCCAGGTACTCCCTCAGGGCAACACACACACACACCTGCTGCTCCAGGTACTCCCTCACGGCAACACACGCACACACACACCTCATGCTGCTGCTCCAGGTACTCCCTCAGGGCGACACACACACAAACACACCTCCTGCTGCTCCAGGTACTCCCTCAGGGCGACACACACACACCTGCTGCTACTGCTCCAGGTACTCCCTCAGGGCGACACACACACACCTGCTGCTGCTCCAGGTACTCCCTCAGGGCAACACACACACACACCTGCTGCTGCTACAGGTACTCCCTCAGGGCGACACACACACACCTGCTACTGCTCCAGGTACTCCCTCAGGGCGACACACACGCACCTGCTGGTGCTCCAGGTACTCCCTCAGGGCGGCACACACACCTGCTGCTGCTCCAGGTACTCCCTCAGGGCAACACACACACCTGCTGCTGCTCCAGGTACTCCCTCAGGGCAACACACACACACCTGCTGCTGCTCCAGGTACTCCCTCAGGGCGACACACACACCTGCTGCTGCTCCAGGTACTCCCTCAGGGCGACACACACACCTGCTGCTGCTCCAGGTACTCCCTCAGGGCGACACACACACACCTGCTGCTGCTCCAGGTACTCCCTCAGGGCGACACACACACACACCTGCTGCTGCCCCAGGTACTCCCTCAGGGCAACAAACACACACACACACACCTGCTGCTCCAGGAACTCCCTCAGGGTAACACACACACACACACCTGCTGCTGCTCCAGGTACTCCCTCAGGGCAACACACACACACACACCTGCTGCCGCTCCAGGTACTCCCTCAGGGCGACACACACACACACACACCTGCTGCTGCTCCAGGTACTCCCTCAGGGCAACACACACACACACTTGCTGCTGCTCCAGGTACTCCCTCAGGGCGACACACACACACCTGCTGCTGCTCCAGGTACTCCCTCAGGGCAACACACACACACACCTGCTGCTCCAGGTACTCCCTCAGGGCAACACACACATACACACACACACCTGCTGCTGCTCCAGGTACTCCCTCAGGGCGACACACACACACACACCTGCTGCTGCTCCAGGTACTCCCTCAGGGCAACACACACACACCTGCTGCTGCTCCAGGTACTCCCTCAGGGAAACACACACACACCTGCTGCTGCTCCAGGTACTCCCTCAGGGCGACACACACACCTGCTGCTGCTCCAGGTACTCCCTCAGGGCAACACACACACACACTCACCTGCTGCTGCTCCAGGTACTCCCTCAGGGCAACACACACACACACACACCTGCTGCTGCTCCAGGTACTCCCTCAGGGCAACACACACACACCTGCTGCTGCTCCAGGTACTCCCTCAGGGCAACACACACACACCTGCTGCTGCTCCAGGTACTCCCTCAGGGCAACACACACACACACACACACCTGCTGCTGCTCCAGGTACTCCCTCAGGGCGACACACACACCTGCTGCTGCTCCAGGTACTCCCTCAGGGCAACACACACACACACCTGCTGCTCCAGGTACTCCCTCAGGGCAACACACACATACACACACACACCTGCTGCTGCTCCAGGTACTCCCTCAGGGCGACACACACACACCTGCTGCTGCTCCAGGTACTCCCCCAGGGCAACACACACACACCTGCTGCTGCTCCAGGTACTCCCTCAGGGAAACACACACACACCTGCTGCTGCTCCAGGTACTCCCTCAGGGCGACACACACACCTGCTGCTGCTCCAGGTACTCCCTCAGGGCAACACACACACACACACACCTGCTGCTGCTCCAGGTACTCCCTCAGGGCAACACACACACACACACACACCTGCTGCTGCTCCAGGTACTCCCTCAGGGCAACACACACACACACACCTGCTCCAGGTACTCCCTCAGGGCAACACACACACACCTGCTGTTGCTCCAGGTACTCCCTCAGGGCAACACACACACACACACACACCTGCTGCTGCTCCAGGTACTCCCTCAGGGCGACACACACAACCTGCTGCTGCTCCAGGTACTCCCTCAGGGCAACACACACACACACACACACACCTGCTGCTGCTCCAGGTACTCCCTCAGGGCAACACACACACACCTGCTGCTGCTCCAGGTACTCCCTCAGGGCGACACACACACACACACACTTGCTGCTGCTCCAGGTACTCCCTCAGGGCAACACACACACACACCTGCTGCTGCTCCAGGCACTCCCTCAGGGCAACACACACACACCTGATGCTGCTCCAGGTACTCCCTCAGGGCAACACACACACACACACCTGCTGGTGCTCCAGGTACTCCCTCAGGGCAACACACACACACACACACACCTGCTGCTGCTCCATGTACTCCCTCAGGGCAACACACACACACACCTGCTGCTGCTCCAGGTACTCCCTCAGGGCGACACACACACCTGCTGCTGCTCCAGGTACTCCCTCAGGGCAACACACACACACACACACACACCTGCTGCTGCTCCAGGTACTCCCTCAGGGCAACACACACACACACACACACACACCTGCTGCTGCTCCAGGTACTCCCTCAGGGCAAGACACACACACACACACACCTGCTGCTGCTCCAGGTACTCCCTCAGGGCAACACACACACACACACCTGCTGCTGCTCCAGGTACTCCCTCAGGGCAACACACACACACCTGCTGCTGCTCCAGGTACTCCCTCAGGGCAACACACACACACACACCTGCTGCTGCTCCAGGTACTCCCTCAGGGCAACACACACACACCTGCTGCTGCTCCAGGTACTCCCTCAGGGCAACACACACACACACACCTGCTGCTGCTCCAGGTACTCCCTCAGGGCGACACACACACCTGCTGCTGCTCCAGGTACTCCCTCAGGGCAACACACACACACACCTGCTGCTGCTCCAGGTACTCCCTCAGGGCAACACACACACACCTGCTGCTGCTCCAGGTACTCCCTCAGGGCGACACACACACACACACACACACACACTTGCTGCTGCTCCAGGTACTCCCTCAGGGCAACACACACACACACCTGCTGCTGCTCCAGGTACTCCCTCAGGGCAACACACACACACACCTGCTGGTGCTCCAGGTACTCCCTCAGGGCAACACACACACACACACACACACACCTGCTGCTGCTCCATGTACTCCCTCAGGGCAACACACACACACACACACCTGCTGCTGCTCCAGGTATTCCCTCAGGGCAACACACACACACACACCTGCTGCTGCTCCAGGTACTTCCTCAGGGCAACACAAACACACACACACCTGCTGCTCCAGGTACTCCCTCAGGGCAACACACACACAAACACACACACACCTGCTGCTGCTCCATGTACTCCCTCAGGGCAACACACACACACCTGCTGCTGCTCCAGGTACTCCCTCAAAGGTGACACACACACCTGCTGCTTCTCCAGGTACTCCCTCTGGGCGACACACACGTACTGCTGCTCCAGGTACTCCCTCAGGGCGACACACACACACACCAGCTGCTGCTCCAGGTACTCCCTCAGGGCGACACACACACACACACCTGCTGCTGCTCCAGGTACTCCCTCAGGGTGACACACACCTGCTGCTGCTCCAGGTACTCCCTCAGGGCAACACACACCTGCTGCTGCTCCAGGTACTCCCTCAGGGCGACACACACACACCTGCTGCTGCTCCAGGTACTCCCTCAGGGTGACACACACACACACACACACCTGCTGCTGCTCCAGGTACTCCCTCAGGGCAACACACACACACCTGCTGCTGCTCCAGGTACTCCCTCAGGGTGACACACACACACACACCTGCTGCTGCTCCAGGTAATCCCTCAGGGCAACACACACACACACACACACACACCTGCTGCTGCTCCAGGTACTCCCTCAAGGCAACACACACACACACCTGCTACTCCAGGTACTCCCTCACAGTAACACACACACACACACACCTGATGCTGCTGCTCCAGGTACTCCCTCAGGGCGACACACACACCTGCTACTGCTCCAGGTACTCCCTCAGGGCGACACACACACCTGCTGCTGCTCCAGGTACTCCCTCAGGGCGACACACACACCTGCTGCTGCTCCAGGTACTCCCTCAGGGCGACACACACACACACCTGCTGCTGCTCCAGGTACTCCCTCAGGGTGACACACACCTGCTGCTGCTCCAGGTACTCCCTCAGGGCAACACACACCGGCTGCTTCTCCAGGTACTCCCTCAGGGCGACACACACACACCTGCTGCTGCTCCAGGTACTCATTCAGGGCGACACACACACACACACACACCTGCTGCTGCTCCAGGAACTCCCTCAGGGCAACACAAACACACACCTGCTGCTCCAGGTACTCCCTCAGGGCAACACACACACACACACACCTGCTGCTGCTCCAGGTATTCCCTCAGGGCGACACACACACACACACCTGCTGCTGCTCCAGGTACTCCCTCAGGGCAACACACACACACACACACCTGCTGCTGCTCCAGGTACTCCCTCAGGGCAACACACACACACGCACACACACCTGCTGCTGCCCCAGGTACTCCCTCAGGGCAACACACACACACACACCTGCTTCTGCTCCAGGTACTCCCTCAGGGCGACACACACACACACACATCTGCTGCTCCAGGAACTCCCTCAGGGCAACACACACACACACACCTGCTGCTGCTCCAGGTACTCCCTCAGGGCGACACACACACACACACACCCGCTGCTGCTCCAGGTACTCCCTCAGGGCAACACACACACACACACACACCTGCTGCCGCTCCAGGTACTCCCTCAGGGCGACAAAAAACACACACACACACACACCTGCTGCTGCTCCCGGTACTCCCTCAGGGCAACACACACACACACCTGCTGCTGCTCCAGGTACTCCCTCAGGGCGACACACACACACACCTGCTGCTGCTGCTGCTCCAGGTACTCCCTCAGGGCAACACACACACACACCTGCTGCTGCTCCAGGTACTCCCTCAGGGCCACACACACACACCTGCTGCTGCTCCAGGTACTCCCTCAGGGCAACACACACACACCTGCTGCTGCTCCAGGTACTCCCTCAGGGCAACACACACACACACACTAGCTGCTGCTCCAGGTACTCCCTCAGGGCAACACACACACACCTGCTGCTGCTCCAGGTACTCCCTCAGGGCAACACACACACACCTGCTGCTGCTCCAGGTACTCCCTCAGGGCAACACACACACACGTGCTGCTGCTCCAGGTACTTCCTCAGGGCAACACACACACACCTGCTGCTGCTCCAGGTACTCCCTCAGGGCGACACACACACCTGCTGCTGCTCCAGGTACTCCCTCAGGGTGACACACACACACCTGCTGCTGCTCCAGGCTACTCCCTCAGGGCGACACACACACACCTGCTGCTGCTCCAGGTATTCACTCAGGGCGACACACACACACCTGCTGCTGCTGCTCCAGGTACTCCCTCAGGGCGACACACACACACCTGCTGCTGCTCCAGGTACTCCCTCAGGGTGACACACACACACACTTGCTGCTGCTCCAGGTACTCCATCAGGGCGACACACACACACCTGCTGCTGCTCCAGGTACTCCCTCAGGGCGACACACACACACACCTGCTGCTGCTCCAGGTACTCCCTCAGGGCAACACACACACACACACCTGCTGCTGCTCCAGGTACTCCCTCAGGGCGACACACACACACACACACACACACACACCTGCTGCTGCTCCAGGTACTCCCTCAGGGCGACACACACACACCTGCTGCTGCTCCAGGTACTCCCTCAGGGCGACACACACACACACACACCTGCTGCTGCTCCAGGTACTCCTTCAGGGCAACACACACACACACACACACACACACAAGCTGCTGCTCCAGGTACTCCCTCAGGGCGACACACACACACCTGCTGCTGCTCCAGGTACTCCCTCAGGGCGACACACACACACAACTGCTGCTGCTGCTCCAGGTACTCCCTCAGGGCAACACACACACACCTGCTGCTCCAGGAACTCCCTCAGGGCAACACACACACACCTGCTGTTCCAGGTACTCCCTCAGGGCAACACACACCTACTGCTGCTCCAGGTACTCCCTCAGGGCGACACACACACACACCTGCTGCTCCTGCTCCAGGTACTCCCTCAGGGCAACACACACACACCTGCTGCTCCAGGTACTCCCTCAGGGCGACACACAGACACACCTGCTGCTGCTGCTCCAGGTACTCCCTCAGGGCAACACACACACACACCTGCTGCTCCAGGTACTCCCTCAGGGCAACACACACACACCTGCTGCTCCAGGTACTCCCTCAGGGCAACAC
Source organism: Homarus gammarus (assembly GCA_958450375.1). Taxonomy (NCBI): domain Eukaryota; kingdom Metazoa; phylum Arthropoda; class Malacostraca; order Decapoda; family Nephropidae; genus Homarus; species Homarus gammarus. The sequence goes on from CAUDMG010000462.1 coordinate 210,578, forward strand.
ACACACACACCTGCTGCTCCAGGTACTCCCTCACGGCAACACACACACACACACACCTCATGCTGCTGCTCCAGGTACTCCCTCAGGGCGACACACACAAACACACCTCCTGCTGCTCCAGGTACTCCCTCAGGGCGACACACACACACCTGCTGCTACTGCTCCAGGTACTCCCTCAGGGCGACACACACACACCTGCTGCTGCTCCAGGTACTCCCTCAGGGCAACACACACACACACCTGCTGCTGCTACAGGTACTCCCTCAGGGCGACACACACACACCTGCTACTGCTCCAGGTACTCCCTCAGGGCGACACACACGCACCTGCTGGTCCTCCAGGTACTCCCTCAGGGCGGCACACACACCTGCTGCTGCTCCAGGTACTCCCTCAGGGCAACACACACACCTGCTGCTGCTCCAGGTACTCCCTCAGGGCAACACACACACACCTGCTGCTGCTCCAGGTACTCCCTCAGGGCGACACACACACCTGCTGCTGCTCCAGGTACTCCCTCAGGGCGACACACACACCTGCTGCTGCTCCAGGTACTCCCTCAGGGCGACACACACACACCTGCTGCTGCTCCAGGTACTCCCTCAGGGCGACACACACACACACCTGCTGCTGCCCCAGGTACTCCCTCAGGGCAACAAACACACACACACACACCTGCTGCTCCAGGAACTCCCTCAGGGTAACACACACACACACACCTGCTGCTGCTCCAGGTACTCCCTCAGGGCAACACACACACACACACCTGCTGCCGCTCCAGGTACTCCCTCAGGGCGACACACACACACACACACCTGCTGCTGCTCCAGGTACTCCCTCAGGGCAACACACACACACACTTGCTGCTGCTCCAGGTACTCCCTCAGGGCGACACACACACACCTGCTGCTGCTCCAGGTACTCCCTCAGGGCAACACACACACACACCTGCTGCTCCAGGTACTCCCTCAGGGCAACACACACATACACACACACACCTGCTGCTGCTCCAGGTACTCCCTCAGGGCGACACACACACACACACCTGCTGCTGCTCCAGGTACTCCCTCAGGGCAACACACACACACCTGCTGCTGCTCCAGGTACTCCCTCAGGGAAACACACACACACCTGCTGCTGCTCCAGGTACTCCCTCAGGGCGACACACACACCTGCTGCTGCTCCAGGTACTCCCTCAGGGCAACACACACACACACTCACCTGCTGCTGCTCCAGGTACTCCCTCAGGGCAACACACACACACACACACCTGCTGCTGCTCCAGGTACTCCCTCAGGGCAACACACACACACCTGCTGCTGCTCCAGGTACTCCCTCAGGGCAACACACACACACCTGCTGCTGCTCCAGGTACTCCCTCAGGGCAACACACACACACACACACACACACCTGCTGCTGCTCCAGGTACTCCCTCAGGGCGACACACACACCTGCTGCTGCTCCAGGTACTCCCTCAGGGCAACACACACACACACCTGCTGCTCCAGGTACTCCCTCAGGGCAACACACACATACACACACACACCTGCTGCTGCTCCAGGTACTCCCTCAGGGCGACACACACACACACCTGCTGCTGCTCCAGGTACTCCCCCAGGGCAACACACACACACCTGCTGCTGCTCCAGGTACTCCCTCAGGGAAACACACACACACCTGCTGCTGCTCCAGGTACTCCCTCAGGGCGACACACACACCTGCTGCTGCTCCAGGTACTCCCTCAGGGCAACACACACACACACACACCTGCTGCTGCTCCAGGTACTCCCTCAGGGCAACACACACACACACACACACCTGCTGCTGCTCCAGGTACTCCCTCAGGGCAACACACACACACACACCTCCTCCAGGTACTCCCTCAGGGCAACACACACACACCTGCTGTTGCTCCAGGTACTCCCTCAGGGCAACACACACACACACACACACCTGCTGCTGCTCCAGGTACTCCCTCAGGGCGACACACAAACCTGCTGCTGCTCCAGGTACTCCCTCAGGGCAACACACACACACACACACACACCTGCTGCTGCTCCAGGTACTCCCTCAGGGCAACACACACACACCTGCTGCTGCTCCAGGTACTCCCTCAGGGCGACACACACACACACACACTTGCTGCTGCTCCAGGTACTCCCTCAGGGCAACACACACACACACCTGCTGCTGCTCCAGGCACTCCCTCAGGGCAACACACACACACCTGATGCTGCTCCAGGTACTCCCTCAGGGCAACACACACACACACACCTGCTGGTGCTCCAGGTACTCCCTCAGGGCAACACACACACACACACACACCTGCTGCTGCTCCATGTACTCCCTCAGGGCAACACACACACACACCTGCTGCTGCTCCAGGTACTCCCTCAGGGCGACACACACACACCTGCTGCTGCTCCAGGTACTCCCTCAGGGCAACACACACACACACACACACACACCTGCTGCTGCTCCAGGTACTCCCTCAGGGCAACACACACACACACACACACACACCTGCTGCTGCTCCAGGTACTCCCTCAGGGCAAGACACACACACACACACACCTGCTGCTGCTCCAGGTACTCCCTCAGGGCAACACACACACACACACCTGCTGCTGCTCCAGGTACTCCCTCAGGGCAACACACACACACCTGCTGCTGCTCCAGGTACTCCCTCAGGGCAACACACACACACACACCTGCTGCTGCTCCAGGTACTCCCTCAGGGCAACACACACACACCTGCTGCTGCTCCAGGTACTCCCTCAGGGCAACACACACACACACACACCTGCTGCTGCTCCAGGTACTCCCTCAGGGCGACACACACACCTGCTGCTGCTCCAGGTACTCCCTCAGGGCAACACACACACACACCTGCTGCTGCTCCAGGTACTCCCTCAGGGCAACACACACACACCTGCTGCTGCTCCAGGTACTCCCTCAGGGCGACACACACACACACACACACTTGCTGCTGCTCCAGGTACTCCCTCAGGGCAACACACACACACACCTGCTGCTGCTCCAGGTACTCCCTCAGGGCAACACACACACACCTGCTGGTGCTCCAGGTACTCCCTCAGGGCAACACACACACACACACACACACACACCTGCTGCTGCTCCATGTACTCCCTCAGGGCAACACACACACACACACACCTGCTGCTGCTCCAGGTATTCCCTCAGGGCAACACACACACACACACCTGCTGCTGCTCCAGGTACTTCCTCAGGGCAACACAAACACACACACACCTGCTGCTCCAGGTACTCCCTCAGGGCAACACACACACACCTGCTGCTGCTCCATGTACTCCCTCAGGGCAACACACACACACACACACACACCTGCTGCTGCTCCAGGTACTCCCTCAAAGGTGACACACACACCTGCTGCTTCTCCAGGTACTCCCTCTGGGCGACACACACATACTGCTGCTCCAGGTACTCCCTCAGGGCGACACACACACACACCAGCTGCTGCTCCAGGTACTCCCTCAGGGCGACACACACACACACACCTGCTGCTGCTGCTCCAGGTGCTCCCTCAGGGCAACACACACACACACCTGCTGCTGCTCCAGGTACTCCCTCAGGGCAACACACACCTGCTGCTGCTCCAGGTACTCCCTCAGGGCGACACACACACACCTGCTGCTGCTCCAGGTACTCCCTCAGGGTGACACACACACACACACACACCTGCTGCTGCTCCAGGTACTCCCTCAGGGCAACACACACACACCTGCTGCTGCTCCAGGTACTCCCTCAGGGTGACACACACACACACACCTGCTGCTGCTCCAGGTAATCCCTCAGGGCAACACACACACACACACACACACACACACCTGCTGCTGCTCCAGGTACTCCCTCAAGGCAACACACACACACACCTGCTACTCCAGGTACTCCCTCACAGTAACACACACACACACACACACCTGATGCTGCTGCTCCAGGTACTCCCTCAGGGCGACACACACACCTGCTACTGCTCCAGGTACTCCCTCAGGGCGACACACACACCTGCTGCTGCTCCAGGTACTCCCTCAGGGCGACACACACACCTGCTGCTGCTCCAGGTACTCCCTCAGGGCGACACACACACACACCTGCTGCTGCTCCAGGTACTCCCTCAGGGTGACACACACCTGCTGCTGCTCCAGGTACTCCCTCAGGGCAACACACACCGGCTGCTTCTCCAGGTACTCCCTCAGGGCGACACACACACACCTGCTGCTGCTCCAGGTACTCATTCAGGGCGACACACACACACACACACACACACACACACACACCTGCTGCTGCTCCAGGAACTCCCTCAGGGCAACACAAACACACACCTGCTGCTCCAGGTACTCCCTCAGGGCAACACACACACACACACACCTGCTGCTGCTCCAGGTATTCCCTCAGGGCGACACACACACACACACCTGCTGCTGCTCCAGGTACTCCCTCAGGGCAACACACACACACACACACCTGCTGCTGCTCCAGGTACTCCCTCAGGGCAACACACACACACGCACACACACCTGCTGCTGCCCCAGGTACTCCCTCAGGGCAACACACACACACACACCTGCTTCTGCTCCAGGTACTCCCTCAGGGCGACACACACACATCTGCTGCTCCAGGAACTCCCTCAGGGCAACACACACACACACACCTGCTGCTGCTCCAGGTACTCCCTCAGGGCGACACACACACACACCCGCTGCTGCTCCAGGTACTCCCTCAGGGCAACACACACACACACACACACACCTGCTGCCGCTCCAGGTACTCCCTCAGGGCGACAAAAAACACACACACACACACACCTGCTGCTGCTCCCGGTACTCCCTCAGGGCAACACACACACACACCTGCTGCTGCTCCAGGTACTCCCTCAGGGCGACACACACACACACCTGCTGCTGCTGCTGCTCCAGGTACTCCCTCAGGGCAACACACACACACACCTGCTGCTCCAGGTACTCCCTCAGGGCAACACACACACACCTGCTGCTGCTCCAGGTACTCCCTCAGGGCGACACACACACACACACACAAACACCTGCTGCCGCTCCAGGTACTCCCTCAGGGCAACACACACACACCTGCTGCTGCTCCAGGTACTCCCTCAGGGCAACACACACACACACACCTGCTGCTGCTCCAGGTACTCCCTCAGGGCGACACACACACACACCTGCTGCTGCTCCAGGTACTCCCTCAGGGGAACACACACACACACCTGCTGCTGCTCCAGGTACTCCCTCAGGGAAACACACACACACACACCTGCTGCTGCTCCAGGTACTCCCTCAGGGCAACACACACACACACCTGCTGCTGCTCCAGGTACTCCCTCAGGGCAACACACACACACACACACCTGCTGCTGCTCCAGGTACTCCCTCAGGGCAACACACACACACACACACACACCTGCTGCTGCTCCAGGTACTCCCTCAGGGCAACACACACACACACACCTGCTGCTGCTCCAGGTACTCCCTCAGGGCAACACACACACACACCTGCTGCTGCTCCATGTACTCCCTCAGGGCAACACACACACACACACACCTGCTGCTGCTCCAGGTACTCCCTCAGGGCGACACACACACACACCTGCTGCTGCTCCAGGTACTCCCTCAGGGAGACACACACACCTGCTGCTGCTCCAGGTACTCACTCAGGGCAACACACGCACACACACACACACACACCTGCTGCTGCTCCAGGTACTCCCTCAGGGCGACACACACACACACACACACCTGCTGCTGCTCCAGGTACTCCCTCAGGGCAACACACACACACACACCTGCTGCTGCTCCAGGTACTCCCTCAGGTGCGACCACACACACACACACACACACACCTGCTGCTGCTCCTGGTACTCCCTCAGGGTGACACACACACCTGCTGCTTCTCCAGGTACTCCCTCAGGGCGACACACACACACCTGCTGCTGCTCCAGGTACTCCCTCAGGGCGACACACACACACACCTGCTGCTGCTCCAGGTACTCCCTCAGGGCAACACACACACACACACCTGCTGCTGCTCCTGGTACTCCCTCAGGGCAACACACACACCTGCTGCTGCTCCAGGTACTCCCTCAGGGCAACACACACACACACACCTGCTGCTGCTCCAGGTACTCCCTCAGGGCGACACACACACACCTGCTGCTGCTCCAGGTACTCCCTCAGGGCAACACACACACACACACCTGCTGCTGCTCCTGGTACTCCCTCAGGGCAACACACACACACCTGCTGCTGCTCCAGGTACTCCCTCAGGGCAACACACACACCTGCTGCTGCTCCAGGTACTCCCTCAGGGCAACACACACACACACCTGCTGCTGCTCCAGGTACTCCCTCAGGGTGACACACACACACACACACCTGCTGCTGCTCCAGGTACTCCCTCAGGGCAACACACACACACACACACACACCTGCTGCTGCTCCAGGTACTCCCTCAGGGCAACACACACACACACACACCTGCTGCTGCTCCAGGTACTCCCTCAGGGCAACACACACACACACACACACACACCTGCTGCTGCTCCAGGTACTCCCTCAGGGCAACACACACACCTGCTGCTGCTCCAGGTACTCCCTCAGGGCGACACACACACACACACCTGCTGCTGCTCCAGGTACTCCCTCAGGGCGACACACACACACCTGCTGCTGCTCCAGGTACTCCCTCAGGGTGACACACACACACACACACCTGCTGCTGCTCCAGGTACTCCCTCAGGGCGACACACACACACCTGCTGCTGCTCCAGGTACTCCCTCAGGGCGACACACACACACCTGCTGCTGCTCCAGGTACTCCCTCAGGGTGACACACACACACACACACCTGCTGCTGCTCCAGGTACTCCCTC